>JAGDQP010003944.1:0-89361 GCA_022664845.1 Lepisma saccharinum | reverse complement strand
TCCTCTCTATTTAACATTTATTGATCCATCCTTTTTGCTACTTCTCTTTATGTAGGAAAAAAGAAAAGTATGTTCATAGAATTGAACTCTCTGTATCCATCAGCGTGTCAATTTGTCGCTGCTAGAACTAACAACTTCAATACTACAAATTTTCTAGGAATGGACTAAAGCGACGCTGCAAACTCATTCACTATGTTCTATACGTGGGCAGCTCTTTGAATGTTAAACATCATTTCCGGGAATATTTATCTCCTGAAGATAAAAGGTCAAGTTAGGGAGAAAAGTAAGGCTTGTTTCTACTGTCATAAAAGACAAATTAGGATATTTTGAAATTTTAGCTATCTTTGGATCAGATCGGCAAAGGGTATGGAATAAGGTAGCGGCCGGTGTCTTAGTTAAGGTACTATTCTAGCGTTTGTGTGGCCAAACTAAAGAAAGCTCTAGAAAACCTCAGTCAGGACGAAGGCAGCAGGATTCGAACGCACCGACCTTTGCGAACGCGAAAAGACAGGTTAGCAAAAGACACTAGTTTTTCCCTTATACAAAAATCATGCATTTAAAGCGCTACAATACAAAGTACCTGTTGTCCATTGGCAGGGATATGGATAACTACTACGCCCTATATGTAGCATTGAATAAAAATGATTATTGGTGTGTACACAAGGAATAGTAATAATAATAAATATTTTTAATATAAGCACTAATGTTTGTTTTAGTATTTCTAATGTAAATTACACTAACTTTAAGTTACCTGAAATCAGCTAGGTACGAGGGTTCGCCCTGGTTAAAGATGATGGTATTTGGCCCTCCCCATACATGTTTTTGCTAAATATTTTTTTTTTCATTTCGTGTTGTAAGTAGCGATTTCTATTTTTTCTTGTAAAGTGCACCCCTGTAAGTCTGGTATAGTGGTAAATCCTACCCTGATAGTATCAGAATTTTCACATGTTATACCCTTCTATTTTTTAGTTTATGAATCTTTAAGCTGAGACTACACTGAAATAAATGGCAGTCTTAATTCAACACTTTTGAGTGTCCCAGGACGACCATCATATTTTTCTTGTGTTAAATGAACACAAAAATTAATAAAAAACTTTATAAAGACATATTTTTTTCAAACAATTCGTACTAAAAAGTAAAATATAATTTTGTTCATATATGACTAAAAACAAAAGCTTGGGGCGCGCTAATTGAAGAATTTATAAAGTTATTGTATATGAGAGAGCGCCCCATGTTTTCCTTTTTTAGTCGTGTATAAACAAAATTATTTCATACTTTTTAGTACGAATTGTTTAGAAAAGTATGTATTTGTAAAATTTTTAAATTAATTTTTTTATCCAGATTCTCAAGTCTTCTGCAAGCAGTGCAAATTTTCATTGCATGACGTCGGAAAATGAGGTAAATTAACGTAGCAAGATTTGAGGACACCAGGAACCATTGTAAACATGAGAAAAGAATGTAAAAACGGTGTTGATCTTGGTGATTTAGCACCATGGATGCGTTGTCAATCTCATTCAACACAATGGATACTAGCACAATCAGAGTTTTGAATCAGCGAAATCAATGTTTTTGTGTTGATTTAACACAAAAAGTGGTGTCACCTTGACACCGAAAAGTGTGGTATTAACACAACCTGAAGTGGTCGGGCTTCGATCCAGGGTCCACAAGCACACTGGTCAGATACTCTTGCCACTTAGCTATGAAGGCTGTTGGTGTTTATGACTTTCCGAGTGATATTCATAGCTAGGATTTTACTGCGCATGAGGTTAATGATTAACATGTTGTAGATTTTACTACGAGGAATGTCTGGAGAAAAAAAAGGAGAGATACGTTCGCTACTGTGTAAAGATTTATACCCAACTTAATTCTGCCAATGCAATCATGTCGTTCTCGATCCACCAGTCAATTGTTTACTGTTCACAGTGTAAAAGCAACATAAATACTCAAAATGGTGGGGCGTTGAGTGACAAGCAAATAACTTTACGCCTATTACTGGATTATAAAATATCCAACCAAGGCTTAAACTTCATCCCCAAAAGTACCTAACTTTTTTTTTTTTTTTTTTTTTTTTTTTTTTTTTTTTTTTTTTTTTTTAAGTTGAACGTTCACCGACGAAACACATTGGCCAGTTTCAGTCAATTTTCAGTTAACGTTAAGCCATTACAAAGAAAATGTTAAACTTTAAAATGGAATTAAGGTTACCAGTCTTTCCACTAAAGGATTTCCACTATATCGACATTTAAGAGTAAATACAAACAAAACGCTAAATTTCGACTTTTGTTTCTCCATAAAGCGGAGTAACTTTAATCCATTTCGTGTTTCCCCTTTTCACAGTTTGGCCTTTTCCCATAGCAGTGAGCTTCAGCACGGCTGGAGGCTAAATCTGGCCGCACTCCATGAGGGCTGTGTCGTCAACTAATGGTATCCAGTCACCAACCTGACCGCTTCTTCGCATGGCCGCAATTCAGCAAGTGCCCACAACAAAAAGTGGCTACATCCTATAACTAGCATCCGCATCCCTCACCGGCCGTCTACACCGCAGGACTTGGGCGCAGCACCGCAGGTGCCGAGCGCCTGCTCATCTGATATGTATTCCGTTAAGTAATAACGTGTCAGATCATATCTATCTAGCCGAGTACAAACTAAGCTCTCTTGGGGGAGCATCTAAAAACCATCCTAATATCTCTCAGAATAATAATTCAGATCAACCAAACCTATTCTAACACAATTTTAACTAAAGATAGAATAGCTTTATTAGGTAAACTGCTCAGTGCTCACATCTCCAACGTACATAATTCCCTTAGGAAGATAGGTTCAACATCTATTGGCAGCATCTTCCTTACCTAGAAGACTATATAATCCTGACAATTATTCTCTTTCACTCAGAATACTCGCATCCAGAACAGATTCTTCTTGAGATCTCAATGGTTTGCACATTCAGTACATCATATCTTCCATAAACGATGCTACACATATTAACAATATATAGTTCTATATGCAATAATGTAATTAAGACTTATTTGTAATATGTAATAAGACATATTAAGACATAAAAACATCAAAGCAACTAATATATCTTTTTTCTCTCAAAGAAAAATAAGATAACCCAAAAACGATAACAAATAAGTTATCTCAGAATTTCATACAAATGACGTCATATCACAAAGTCAGATTACGCCAGACTATATCCCTGCTTACATCTTAACCTACACGTTGAATGAAGATGTCATCGAAAACTTTTTCTCTCGGATTCGTAGACTGGCTGTGTTTTACAATCATCCCCTTCCTACGGATTTTAAAAGTCGTCTACGATTAATCCTCCTTGGTATTAATTGTAGTGATGTCTCCCCCAAGCAGAACCAGAAATTGAACAATCATCATGTCTCAAGTGATGATGCTACAGATGAATATTTAGCTGAGAAATCGGAGTATGTGCTGAGTACTGTGTTAAATAACCTGCTACTTGAGGAAGCCGAAATGTAAGTGGTCCACCAACACATATTTCAAAAAAACGACTTGAATGAAATACTAATGTGCCCTGACTTTCAAGAACTCATTCAATATTCCACACAAATTGTAAGAGAAAATGAAGGGATAGACTGCTCTATCAGGGGACCCTGATACATAGCTGGTAGGGCCGCGGCGGCTTAATTGGTAGAGCGCTCACTTCTGGCGCTAGAGTTCGTCGGTTCGATCCCCTGCTTATGCCATGTGGGCTTTGTGGTGGACAAACACCGTGTGCGTGGGATTCCTCGGGGTTGTCCCGTTTTTTCCCTTTCTTCATTCCACCAATTCATCCCATCCTGCCTGAGCCAAAGTTGTCTAAAGACCTTAAAAACTAAATTCAAATTCAAACATAGCTGGTTATACAGTAAAGTATTGAAGGCAAAACACCTTGACCCAAACGTAGGTGCACGACCGGAGCACCTGCTACTTCCAAAGAACTCGAAAGATAAAATATGGATCGACATTACATCACAGGGTGCCTTATATGTGCCTAATAGACAGTGGAAATGAAATTTTGTGTAAATAACCCTTCCGCATAATTCAGTTTTGACAAAAAAAAAAACTCTAAATTATTGTATTATTTTGTTTCTAAGTCCATCTTTCAAAACTTGTTGTAATGTTTCACAAAGAGCTGTAACACGAAGAAACGTTACTAATGCCATAGAGGAGTAAATATATATATTGTAGATAAAAAACAAGACTTCCAAAAATCTTATATGTATAGCCACAATAAAAAACAATACATTTTGTTTCATTAAAACGATGTGTATTTAAAACCAACAAAAATTCTGAGCGTTTCTGTAGGAAGTAAGCTGTCTGTGTTTTCTGGTTTAAGTACCGAAGTGAATGGAATGACGTCACCCGAGTCAGAAGGAATTTGGCGAGAACTACAGTCGTTGGCGTACCTGTAATATACTAATCTTGATACTATTCGTGTTTTTGTTATACTTTACAATCAAAACAACTGTAGTAGCTTCAAATACGCTCTACAAACTACTATAAAATGTTCAAACTACTTGTAACAAAACTCTTCCACAATTTGTAAGGTAATAACACTAATCTCATTGTTCTTGGATACTGTTACTGGATTTGTATGTCTGTTGCGTTCTGTCAATAAATAAAATAAAGTAAAATAAAAAATAAAAATAACTTTATTTTACTTAACAAATATTTCAAAGCGTTCAATCTAAATTATAAACATAAAGCAAGAAAGATATCACAAATTTGACCAAGCAGGATCCAATCTTTAAAATACCAACAACATTTTACTTTATAAGTTAAAAAAATACGTATAACGAGTACCTAATAGTTAGTAACGCCACCATAATCGATAACATGCCATAAAGCTAAAATACAAAACAAAGTAACAAAATAATTTTCATCATTTCAGAAGAAAATTCGTGCAAAGAGAATGTTCACAACAATATTTCTAGTGCAACTTCCCAGCAGGATTATTGAGAAGAATTCACAGTTTCGTAGGTTGATGAGGTTTTTCTTTTCAAATCTTGGAATTTGGAAGATACGGTGCATCTATTACAGTAGCGTTACAAGAATAAAAGTAGATTCTGTTCTTCTAGGTTTCTGAACACCAAGCTTTTTATCTTCGTTTCAGGAGGAGAATATAAAACATTTCCGAGAAGCGAGAAATGTGAGTGAGTGAGGATGGATAGCAAAACATCTGAGAAAGGACTAATGGATTCTATCTTATGTTATGCCTTTTCTAGCAGGAAATTGTGACACGTGTTCATATTTGTAGCTTGTCAAATTTCACAATTCATCTGGTGGAAGAAGTTCTCGCAAGAGGTAGTGTTATCAAATGTAGACACTTCGATGCAAGCAAAAAATGTAAGATAGCAACATAAACAAAAATAAATAAATAAACAACAGAGTTCATACTAACGTGAACAAAATTTCTTAAACGTACTACTTTTACCATATGCAACATAATACAATTTAGTGAACTTCGCAATAAAATAGTGAACAAGAGCTCAAATAAAAATTATTTAATCATTTCATGAATCTCAGATCAGTAACTGTAGACCAATAGTTATTCGTTCGGTCCGAGCGAAGGTTTTAGGAAAGAGTCCATATAGGTATATTGTTACATATATCAAACCAGCTTGTCTCCTTGCCAACACTTAATACCTTACAGATTAGTTCGTACGAATGTTGCAGAAATAAATGGTTGCACTAGACAACATAAGACAAGTTTACAAAATTTATACAGACATTAGAAAACCTATTGATTCCGTTAATCATGATAGTCTTAAATAAGATATCTTATTTAAAAAAAGTGCCATCGCTTCTGAAGTCTCTCATTATTTAAGTTAGAGACCACTCTCAATATGCATTATTTAAAGTCGCGAAATCAAAAAGAGTAAGAAAAGATTTCTGGAATTCCTCAGGGATCAACATTTAAACCATTATTTTTTTCTATTGCTATACATTATCAACCTCATTATTTAGTTCACTCCAGTAAACTCTCCTTTACACATGATTTGAACGTATATAGGAGCATACAGTCAAAATATGATTGCACATTGTTACAACTAGAAAGAGAGAACCTAAGTATTTGATGCGGAACAATAAGTTGGATATTAACGTAGCAAGACATATAGCAGTAACGTTCACCAACCTAAACTCTCCACTCGACTTCTAGTACAAAAGTAATAGAATTGTAAAAGAAATGATAGAAAACAGTAAAAACTGAAGGTATTATATTTGATTATAAATTAAATTTTCAGTGTCACACGCTGTTTCGGTGAAGTTTTCAGAAATTTTCGTTTTATTATTCGTATGGGTTGATAATTTCAAAGAAAGAAGTATTAAATGGTATTTAACAAACTTATGTAGTCCTATATGTTAAGTTTAAATATGAATTTAGTTCCATTGTCCGATTCCGGCAAACGCAAAAACACTATTAAATTTAGAAAATTGCAAAATAAATCATTAAAGATTATTTACAGTTTAGGATTGATGGTACTTATCCACAACTATAGATATATGCTTTTGCTGTTTTTCGAGTCATCGCATAATAGATATAGTGGTTACCTCAGTGCTAATGGGATACTCGATTAACTTCAGAGTGATACCTTGAATACCAGTGGGGCATCTTTACAGAAAAGAGTGTCCTGGGGCTTCTATGTCCGGTATTGTCTAAAGTTCCCTATAGATATACAAATGGATATAGAGCTTTCAGGAAATGACCTAACACCTGTAGAGTTAAAATGCAAACCAATCCGTTCAAAAGTTATCAGTAATTAAAGTTTAACCATTTTGCTTGTCGCTGTGTGGGTAACTTGAGAACTATATTTATTGATATCTCTAGCGTTGGGCATCATAAACATCGGAGGAACAACCGTTCTCCTGACGAGGTTCGAAAAGTGAAGTCATTTGTTCTCCGAGAGAACATGCCGATGTAAAGAAAAATGGAAAAGATCATGAAACGTTCACCAGTTTAGGTTGAACTCATGTCTAACAATGAAATGGTATGGAGTAGTAGCGGGATATTTTCACTATGCATACCTACTAACTTGTAAGATGAATATATTTATGAGAAATGTATTATTTCATTTATTATTTTGAAGATGCCAAATAGGAAATCAACTCCTCTTTTTGAAAGGTGCGTGCAGATCAATTTTGAAATTTTTATGGTTACTCTGTTGTTTAGTAGTACCGTCAAAATGGAATAGTCAGCAACATACATAGACAGCCAAAACACTGTGAAGAAAAATTAAACCTTTTCGTAACACATTCAAAATTGTACACAATATATTTTATAGCACTATTATAAGATCCGTTTCAGTGTTTAGAACTAATATGAAAAGCTCAGAGATTCTGTATTCTGTATTGTGCAAGTATTCTATATTGACACACGAAATGCGACCTACAGTTAAAACGTTTTAGAATATCTAAAGGTAGATATCCATGTAGAAGACATAAATAAATAAATAAATAAAAGAAAACTCGCTGTAGATGCAAAATACAAGCTAGCATAGTGTTCACACGAGCACCACGGGCAAGAAAGGAAAGTGCATCATTAGTGGCTGCCTGCGGCTTGTTCCTGTTCCCGTTACACGAGGGAACCAACCCTGCAGAATCAATTTATGGAGGAGCCGGGAACAAGATCACCTGGCTCCAGGCACAACACCAGAGGGAGGAAAAGTGAATGAATTTTGTTATTACTGTTATTTTCCACAAAGAAGAATGTGTTTAAAAAATAATAAAAAAAAAAAAGATGTCCGTGGCAATGGAGATTTATACCATGGAATCTTTTTACTTTGTGCAGAATGACAAAGAAGCATTGTAATTTAGATTGTCAATCCTTTTCCATTGCGCCATTATAAATTCACCAAGCGAAAACATGTTATATGCAGTGACAAAGGAGAGTAATTTGCAGTTAATTGTGTTTCAGAGCTATGAAAATTATTGTGTAGTCTCAAAGAGTGATTATCATTGTAATCAATATGCATTACTCCTTTGCTTACACATACATATGTATACATACTCATAATAGCTTTCACCGAGCTTGATGGTTCAATGGACGTGTTTCTGCCATGTACACGAAATGATTTCGTTTTCCAAGTTTCAAACTTATACCACTAATCGTTGGCAAGATGTGCAACGTATGCAATCTTTCCACAAACACACTAGATTTTAAATTGAGTGTACTTTACTCAATTATTTCAACATCACGAAAATAAGGTTTGAAATGAAAATTATACTATCTATGGGTAAAAATTACCAAATTGAAATAGCTTTAGATATTTTATTATTAATTGCACTGTCCAATAAAGAATTTGCTATACCCTACTGTTTGGAAAACAGGTGACCGTTTCTAAATCGAGGGTACTTATTCTGAAGTCAGGAATTCTTCTGTATGCCCAGAAAAGTTATATAAACCCTACTTTCTATAAATTAAGGAACAAATGGATATCGAATGCAAGTCGGAACGTGCTGGTGCACAAACGTGACTTGGAACTGAATAACTTCTTGATGTACGTCATGTAGCGATTGATTTCTTTCATTTAAGGGGGGGCATCTTTCCACTCCTGCCACTTTGCATCCTTTGCACAAGATGAGTTGTTCATTTCCAAGGACGTGCATCAAGAACATTTTTGTTGTCCTCGCCTTGGGGAGGCTTGTCCCTAGAGGTTCTTGGATTGCCGGAGTTCCGGCATTCCAAGACTCTCCTGTGTTCCCTCTGTCTTAGACATCAGGTGTTGTGGGACGGACTTTTGACCAAGCGTCCGGAATGTTCTCCTGGTCTAAGTTCCTATGTTTTGGAACTTTTCCTTGCGGGGGTCCCTACCTTCAATATCTTAATTTTATTATAGAAACATACAATTACAACACATAAAAGACGTCACAGGACATAACAGGACAACACAAACATAGACTTGATTGGCTTCTTCTTCTTTTATCCGTAACGAGAAGGATAGGATAATGATAAGTGCGCGTGGGTTGGGTTGAGTGTCCCACAAAGTTTTTTTCTCCCTCCTTTCCTTGTTGTTGCATCCATCTCCTTCTTGTCAGATATTGTATTTCTTCATCTTCTCATACTAGTAGTCTTCTCCTTCTACAGAAATTGGGTTGTTGTTGTTGTTGTTTACGTTGATTATGGATTATCACTCAGCACTCTTAATCTAACTTCAACACTTTTGAGATTTCCTCTTTTTGGCCCTCTCATCTCTCTTCTTGTAATCACTTTACAATTCTCACTTCACACACACACTCACTTATTCCGTGACCAGTTTCCCATGTATCTCTTCTTTTCTGGTTTCCAAAAAAGTTAGGGTTTTTTAAAAAAGAATAATGATTATTATCATAATTTACTTCCAGATCTTCCTTCACCATACTTTCATATCACATTCATACATAAAAAGCGTCTCTTGAGACGAGGTTCCGCCCCAAGACGCTCTCTTGCCACTGGATTCCAGCAGCTACACTTATGCGCAAGAGTATATCTTTATTCAATATTAGTTGCTCTTTGTTTTTGGTATAATTGTTTTATTCACTGATGACGCGGTTGCACGCGGATGCACGTTCGCGGCTGCCCGAGTTATTGTGTTACGTTCCCATCTTCTGTCTCTATCTTCCTTGTAGCGCAGGGCGGTCTACGCCATTTAGGAATTTTTTCTTATGGAAATTCGAAATTTTGTTAGATAGCTCCCTGAGGACCGTCACCAGTTCCGGTGTTCGCAGAACCTCCGTGACGGGCGTCTCCCCCAGGAGCTTTCTTTCTTCCCTAGCTATATTTTCTGTTTCTCTGCAATACAGTGTTACGTGTTCTGGCGTCGCCACTGTCCTGCATATATGGCAGATGTTGTCTTCCACTATATGCATTAGATATATTTTTGACGAAAGGGGCCGTGACCAGTTAGAAAATGCAGCAGTCCACCGATAATCTCCAGTTCCATATGCAGTCACTCACCGACATCCGGAAAAGAGCCGAACAGCCTCGTGCCCTTCTCCGACTCATCCCAGAGCTCCTGCCACGCGCTTGTTATGATGGTATCAATGTCCGCTTTGTTTTCTGCTGGTCTATGTAGTATTCTAGTAACTTTATCCTAGTTGCCTCTTTTCAACAAGTACGTTGCGCCCAACTTTTTTTCTTGAAGATGCATAGGTGGGACAGCCAGAGCAACCTGGAGGTCCTCTACTGATGTTGATCTGTATGCACCTGATAGACGCAATAGCAGCTGTCTTTGCGACCAATCTATTATTTGCCTTTGTCGGATGTTATCTAGTCTGTGGCTTCAAACGCTGGCTGCATATCCTACAATAGATCTTATAATGACATCGTGGTAAGTTCTTATTATTTTAATTGGAATTTTTAACTCGTTTGTTGCGATTCTTACCAATTTGTGTGAGATTTTTATTGCTTTGTTCTTAATTAGGGTTGTATGTTGCCTAAAATTTAATTTTTCATCCAATGTTAATCCTAGATATTTTACATGCCTCTCGCTTTTTTTTTGTCTTATTATTCACTTTGATAATTGGACCTCTATTGAAATTTAGATTTCCCTTAAATAGTACGTCTTTTGTCTTATCCCGTGATATTGTTAATTTATTTTCTTTACACCACGATGTCATTCTATTAGTCACATCATTTGATCACGTCCGCCAGGTCGTCGGCATATCCCACCACTCTTTCAACTTGGCACATACCATTGAGCACTTCCAGACACGGCTGGAAGGGTAAGTCCCAGAATACCGGGCCCAACACCGAACCCTACGGGCAACCCTTAGTCAGGCGTTTTAGCCACGACGCCGTCCGCTGTTTCCACCTTTATTATTCTATTTACAAAGTAGTTCTTAACGACTTTCCCCAGTTTACTATGTAATTTGATTTTCTTTAATTCCTTTAATTTGCAGGCCACCATAAGTTATCGAACGCTCCCATGATGTCGAAGTGATGGATACTGAAAAATCAAGACACCCCTTCGGACACTTTTCCAGTGAAAACCATGTTCAAAGTGGTTGATAGAAAGATTGCACAAAAAGTCTGCCACAGCGAGCGTTATCACCAACGAGAGCAATTCACACCTCACAACGACTCCACATGTTGTTAATAAGAGTGTTAACCAGCTACTTTACTATCTGGGTCAATTGTTGGCTAAAAGCTCTTTAAATTTACTTTGATCTTCAAGTTTACAGTGTATAACAGCTCCAAATGTGTTTTCTTGCTAAATCAGTAAAAATCTAAAATAGTAACACTTGTGTAAGAACATACTGGGTCACTGGACCCATCTTACTATTTAAGACAATTGAACCTTCTGACACTAGAGCACAGAGGATTACTCACCAGGCTGATATTTATCACAATGAATCGCCTCCCCCAAAATTAAATTCTTTGAATATTTCAAAGGAACTAGTCAATAACGAAATCTAGGGACCGTTGCTGTGTGTTACACATAGTGATTGCAAGTCAGTTTGCAACGTGCCTTCCTATAGAAAGTCAGAGCCATTTAAGAAAAGAACAGTCAGAGATAGTTGACTGTTTCTTATTGTAGCCGTGAATGCAATTTTGGTCAAGAGTTTGTGTGAGATCCCAGAACAACGTCATAATTAATCAACATAATGAACAACTGTTGATTCAAAAACTAGGTTCATAATATTGTTGAAAACAGCAAACATTTGGTATTGTTATTTTTGTTCATAACTTTTTCTTAAGATGTCTGTTTTGTCAGTTGTCCTACTTAACAAATGATGAAGTTTACGGGCATATGATTCTATGTACAATAATAATTTAGCGTATGATTTGGTTTACAATGAAATTAATTGATGCTTTGAACTGGTTTATTTTATATAAAATAACATTGCTTAATTTAGTTATTGATTTTGCCTGCACTTTAGATATTCCCATAGTTTCAGATATTGTGACATTAGTAAATTCGGCTACCACAATAGAACTTTAGCTAACAGTTTGCTGCCGCCATTTTGATCAGTTCTTATTTCGTTAGAAATGGAAAATATTTTCATTGAATGTAAATTCTGAACCCAAATTGACAATTACAAAAATTATTAAAATGTGGCGTCAGTAGTGGGATCAACTTAGTTTATGTCTTCAGGATTCAGACAACGTACTTCTGACAATCTATAACAGTGTTCATTTAATTGGCAATTTAAAAGACACTGCGACGCTGGACTCCTAACTTATAGCCCGTATTCAAATCTTCCGCAAGCTTCTGTTATTTGTCTTTTAATTCCGAGAGATGCCTAGATTTTGCCTGGTGAGTTTACATGACTTCAAATCCTGACGCCATACATATACTTTGACTCCAGATTTGGCATCAGATATTCAATTTAGTACAAGAACCCTTGAAGTGGCAAAGTAGTAGAGCAAGAAAACTGATATATTGGTCTGACTGTTGTTATGAAAACTGATTGTATGAATCTTCAGTGAACGCCTACGATACCGAGCATCGCAACTGTGCTAAACACTTTCTAATCTAAAGTATCTTCCCAAAGTGACGTCACACACCATTTAGATAACGGAACCTATTATTTTGTATAACATGTATCTCAAGTAAATAGATGTTATCACATCAAATATCTTTATCTACATTTCCGGGGAGCATCTGTAATGTATCGTAGTAAAATATTATCATAATTAAAGCAATATAAATGCTTAAATAGGTTAAGTTATGAACTTGTAATTTCCTGTGTCAAAAGAAACAAATGGGCAACTACAGTGGAAGACTGATGCAAGTCCAGTTTTTGTTGAAAATGATGTGTTGTATACACAAGATGATACATATTTGATTGCTCATTATTGTGGAGAAGTGAAATATGTCTGAAGCCCTTCTTAACCGAGTAACCATATAAATTCTCTTCGCTAAAGATAGAAACATTTCATTTTCATTTACAAAGAAGTTAATAAAACAAACATAGAACACCGTTATATATATATATATTGAAATTCAAATATTTTTTTGCGTATAAGGAGAAAAAAACAAACACAAATTTGCTTGTTTAATCTCACATTACTACGTTTCTGTAAGCCTATTGTAATATCAACCCAAGAAGTTAATGTTTTATTTGGTGCTCAACCGAAGTTTTAATAACGTCATACATTAATGATGAAGTTACACGCTAATTGTAGGTAGTTGTATTGAGCTCTCATCAGGTCTTTCACGTTTATAATATTGTATAAAATCGAATTGCTATCGCCCACTATAGGAACCAAATTGGTGTCTTTACAAGATCTCATGGAAAGGGACAGGTAAGTAAGTACACCAAATAGCATTTCAAAGTACAAATAAGTAAAGAAAGTGCATAATATCTTCTGCGTTCTTATCCTGTCTTTGAGAGAAGTCAGAAAGTAAATCAGTTTATCATACGAAGAAACCTCGGGTTTATTTCTTTCAAGATCCTCAAATGTTCTAGATGGGACTGACATAAAAATATCTCTTGTGAAGTCTCTCAGAAAAGAAGAAGAAAAAAATCTTTGATTTACAAGAAGTCTTCAGGGGCTTCAAGAGTTACTTCCTTTTTTTTCCTCCTCATGATGTGAATGTGATTCTCTCTTCCTTTCATGTTTCTGAGACTGGCCAACGAAGATAAGAACAGCTTCCTTTCCTCCTTTATGGACATAAATCGTCCTAACAGGGTAGCCTTATATTCTTGAGGAGCCTATTCCTCTTTCTCCTGTATACAATACTGAGATGATACTGTTAGTACTTTTGCATTATCTCTTATAGAATCAGGAGTCAATTATATTGATAACAGTATATTTACCATTGTGTATCTTCAGCATATAAATGAAACTACTTCGTTCTCGCGTTTGAAACCAATTTTAAATCTATCGATCAATTTATTTATCTATTAATCAATCAATCTATCTATCTATCTATCCAGTTTGTTTACATTCGGATGTGTCCTTTCACTCCCTGAAATTATCTGGAAAATAGTGTTTTTCTACAGAGTTGTTTATAAGCCTATTTTGTGTGTGCAACGTCTGTGAATAATTTCAAATTCAAATTCTTTATTGTTCGTAACATTAGAAATACATGAACATAGTCAATTGATTCTATACATAGGCATTATATATATATATATATATCCATCTACATATTCGATATTCTAACTGGTGAAACTGAAATTGAGGTCATATGGGCACTTTTGTACCAGAAGTTTTTTTAGGGTATTGCTAAACTGTTTACCTTCTAATTTCTTTATTGACACAGGTAACTTATTGTAAAATATTGTACCCTGAATGTAGGGACTTCTCCTTGTTGCTTCCAGTCTCCTACTTACTCTATGTATATTTTCTTTACTTCTCCACGCGAACCTTCTAATCTACTATGTACTACGTTCATAATATACTGAAAACGTATGTCCAAACATGGTACACATAAAAAACGATGGCGTATTCTAGTTCTTAACACACACACATACCGCCCCGTCGTTCTAGTGGTTAACCTTGCTGACTACGGATTGAGGGGTCCCGAGTTCGATTCCCGGCGCTGGCAAGGATTTTTTCTATGGCATTTGGGTCTGGAACGGTGCCCACTCAACATCGTGATGCAATTGGGGAGCTGCTGTGAATAAAATATAGTAACGATCACAGTGAGAATTCAGGATCTTCTCTCCCAACCCGTCTGGTCAGCGTGGGGGCAGTAGACCAATCCCCTCCCACTGGGGAGAAGCTTCATCCAGTATTGGATCGAATATGAAATAAATAGAAGATGTAAAATGGCGTGGAGTTCGTTTGGAAGACTACACTTTATTTTCAAAAGCAAACTATCAATGTGTCTGAAGCGTAAAGCTTATAATCAATGTTTCTTACCCGTGATGATGTACGGGTGCGAAACTTGGACAATGAATGCGCAAACGACTCAAAGATTGCGAGTCACACATATAGAAATGGAGATATGAATGCTAGGAATAACCAGGAGGGACAGGAAGGCAAATGAATGGATTTGCGCACAAACAATGGTAGAGGATGTAATCAAGACTGCGAAGAAGATGAAGTGGAGGTGGGCTGCTCACATAGCTAGAAGAACAGATGGAAGGTGGACGACAAATGTACTACAGTGGATTCCTAGAGAAAGAAACGACAGAGACGACATCCAAATGTAAGTTGGGTAGATGAAATCAAGCGTTTTTCAGGGTGCTACATGGATGAGGTTAGCAGCAGAACAAGATATGTGGAAAGAAAAGGGGGAGGCCTTCATCCAGGAGAGGATAGAAAACGGCTGAATATTATATATAAAGACATCAGTTAGTAGGCATCAGTAAATTTTTTACCCCCCGCCCTAGGAAAAGCTGAATGACGGACCTGATTATTATTATAATATTAAACTGATGAAAATAGCCCATATTTTCATGACGTTAGCCTTCCAAATTTTGAAAAGTCGTATTTTTAACTACATCACATATGAAGCAAATTGTAAAATATTAATTTATTTACTTGGTCTTGGATCGCATTAAACTGCTCTAATTTAGTTAAGAAAATGTTATCTTCCATAATGAAACCAGTTTGGGCAACTTGCCTCAGACAAGCTCAATCTGTTCCTCAGTTGGGACTAAGTTTTGCGAACGCACTCTTCTGTAAAAGTATACTTCCTCAGTTGGGAAAATTTCATAGTACTTCCTCAGTTAGGACTTCCTCAGTTGGGACAACACCGTTTCAATACGAGCTTCTACATCATTATTGTTGGTGAGTTTACTGTATGTGTTGGAGATATTTCATAGCAGATAAGCCCATAATTTACTTTTTTCTTTTTGTGTGAGAAGTTTTCGTTTCTTTCTAACTTACTGAACCATATAAACCAGTATGGAAGTTTTCAATTACCTCATCTTCCCTCGTTACGTTGATGTCAGAGACTGCTGTTGCTATCGCCTCAGGCAAGAAGATTCAATTCAACAAAATGTTTCTCCCCCCCCCCCTCCGTCTACCCCAGTTACTTCTCCTCCCAGCAACACACAAATGCTACTACTCTAGCCGACCTGGTATTCTTGTGAATTCGGGCGCTAAGCCAGCGACTCGAAGGTTCTGGGTTCGAATCTTGCCTGGGGCATGGATGTTTGTGGATTTTAGCATAAAATAAATATGTACTACAGAAATCTTTTCTTTGTTCTAATGTGGAATGCGTTCTGAATGCTTATTAACCCATTGTTCTAATACTTAGTGAACTGCAGTTCAGAGGTCGCCACTACGCCCTGAAATGAATATTGCAGTTTTGCCAGCTAAGCTATATGTATGGAAAAAGTGGTTTGCCATCCACTTCCTTTCTACTTTCTATTGTGAACGACCGGAGAAAGTGTCGTTCATCCTGGGTGATTTGGAAACATTCTAAAACAAGACACGGAATTTTCATTTCCATGTTCTGAACTTCAAAGTCTTGGGTTCGAAAACCTAAGTAAAGTGTGCTAACATAGCGTTGTTTTATATGCTTGTCATCCTGTGTGTGAATGTTCTGTTCCCACACATCACCGGATGTCCGTCGGATGTCCAAAATATGTCCCGAATGTCCGAAGAGATCCGGGATTCAATGGGACATCCATGGGATGTCCGCTGGACATCCGAAACAGGACGTCCAAATTATATCCATCTCGGATATCCCTCGGACATCCTCTTTATGTCCTACAATGTCCAGTATTTTCCTTCCAGATATAAGTGTGAAGATAGACTCGAAGACGAAAAGAAATAATGTTGGGAAATTGGAGAAAATATGTACTACCTTTACTCGAAGTGCTATCTGAGCATTGTGGTACACTAATTATTTGGGGAAATCTCTATTTAATTTTGTCTAAAATACTCCTATTTTATTAATAGAGAGAGTTGGTGTTTCATGCGCGTGAGTTTGCTTCACATTCAGAAGGTTCCGAGTTTAAGTCAGAAACTGCATGTCCATGTCCACCTTGGCTGAGATTTCCCAGTTTTCGGCAGTCCTTCCAGGTACCGTGGTGGTTCTCGATTAATCATGGAGTCGCTTGCATGTTATTCTTTATTAAAGGTCAATTTCCAGATGCTAATATATAAATTCAGATAAATATGTGTGGGCTAGAGTTATTTTGGTGTTTTATGAGTATGAAAAATTACTTTTAACTGCAGGCTTGGAAATATATTTGGCAAGGAACCTGTTAATTTCTTGCAAAACCTGAAATCAATTTGCCTATTGGGATTTTAGGAAAGTAGCTATCAGAAACGGAATCTGATCGTCATTTGCTGAAACGTTATGGGTGAATGGGAAATGCGCTTTCATTTGTGTTTGTTTATTCCAGCCGAGGGAGTAGGTTTATATATTTTGTGTAACGTTTTTATTTTAAAAAAACTGAAGAATTGCAGTGACGATATTAGTTTATAGGAAATTGCTTATATACACTTGAGTTTCACTTAACTAAATCTGATGAGTCCAAGAGTGATTCGGTTAAACGAAAATTCGGCTAGGCCAGAAACATAGTGATTGACATACTGTAGTTTGGTATTGTACAACACGTTAAAAGAGCAACTTATTTTAAAATAAACAATTTTTCAAACATAGGCCTACCACTATAATGTTAAAGTACAATACAGTACAGTACACGCTACTGAATTTACAAAGAACTTAAAAAAAAAACAGTGTATTTTCTTATTTTCGGCTTTCATTATTGACCATAAGAGACCATTCATTCGTTGTCTACTCTATTATACCGGATGAGCGAATTGTCTATAGAACGTTACCGGCAAGGCCGCTTTTAAGTTCCATAGACGTGCAGATAGTGCAACTGGGCGTCAGACGGAATGTTGTGCTAGAGTGTGCTAGATAGTGCTAGAATGTTGAAACTTGCAACGTTTGTTCCTTTTCTCCCCCTTACCTCACAACTTAAGGCGCTACGACGACAAACCCATTTTACCGGTATTTCTTCACTATATATGCACTTCAACACCCATATCATGAAAATCACTCTACGGATCACTTTTAATTGCTTTTCCCACTTGGAATCTTCGCAAACGATCTCTCTTACGAAGTAGTATTTATGCATTTTGAAATTCTAGACACTTCAATAACATAGGGCTACGCTAGGCTAGAAAAGTCAGATTAGATCGTTTTTTAAACTTGTGCGTTTAAAATTCTACATATTTGACTGACATAGGGTTTAGTATGGTTACGTGTGTTTAGGTTAAATGAGGTGAGGTGTGGTTGGGTTAGTTTAGGTTAGGTTAGCTCATTTTATGTTAGTTTAGCTCATTTTATGTTAGTTTAGGTTATGTTAGGTTACCTGAGGTTAGGTTAGTTTAGGATAGGTTTAAGTTAGGTTAATTCAGGTTAGGTTAAGTTAGAATAGATTAGGTTAGGCTAGGTTAGTTTAGGTTAGGTTGATTCAGGTTTAGTTAGGTTACATTATCCCTGGTACACTATACAATGCAAGTCATATTAAATATTCGTTCATTTTTGTAAGAATTTGTCCGATTTACGAACCTGGCCTGCAACTGAACTATCTGTAAAATATGTCAAATTACCACATTGTGATGTTTTTGCAGTTTTCCCTCTCTTGCACTGCTATTCCTCTTAAGATATATATTATTCATTTGTTTTTAAGACAATGAGAGTAAGTTAGACGCCCACTTATGTTTTAAGTACACACATGCTCTGTAGGTTAAATAACGTTTAGCGTATACCGTGTCTTTTATGATTTGTAACATTGTGTGGATCACATTGCATTGAATTCAAGGGGTCGTGTGTTCCAATTCGCTGTACTGTATTTGTGTATGCGGTCATACTGTATTTATCCGGTTATAGAAGCTATCTGAGTAAGTAATAAACACCGACCGAGTAAGCGTCTTCAAAGTAGCATTGTGAATATACATTTTTCTAATGACAGGAACGCTTCCGGCGTCCGTGAAACAAGTTGGGGATAGAAATTTTCATGTCATTTTTGCAGTACTGTTACTCCGTTACCGGGTATGGATGGGACATTTAAAGAAATTATGAATTCGTTGTTGTCCGATGGACATCTCTATACAGGTCCTATGAATGTACATTGCTGACCTAAAAAGGGCATCCGTAGAATGTCGAAAAGTCGTGCTTACGGATGTCCGATGAGATCCGTATTTGTCCTTTAAATGCCCATTACTGACCTAAAAAGGACGTCCATAGAATGCCCAAAAACCTTGCGTACGGATGTCCGATGGATATCCATATTTGATCTTCAAATGTCCGTTGCGGATCTAAAAAGGACATCCGTAGAATGTCCTAAAACCTTGCGTACGGATGTCCGATGGACATCCCTACAATTCCTATAAATGTCCCTTCCGTACCTAAAAGGACGTCCGTCGGATGTCTACAGGAGTTGCGTATGGATGTCCTACGGACATCCACGGGACCTTTTTCGGACATCCTATGGACATTCGACATGTCTGCCAGGGATATCCTAAGGATATCCATGGGATGTCCTTGTGTTGTCTGGGTTGATACGGAGGACATACCAACACAATGTAATGATTTATTGCCGTAAGATAGGTTTCTACTTTCTACTGGTTACCTCCTACAGTGAAGGCTTCGGTCAGGCTACATTGCTTTGTTTTGGATTGTAAGAACTCTTCGAAAAATTGTATAGAGAAGGAAACAGTAAGAGAGCCTCTGACACACTAGAGGGTGGGGGAGGATTTTGTTCTATGGTAGAGAAATGTATGCATGTTACACCTTACATTTTCAACCGCCGCCACTAGTTGCAAGCATACCCTTACTTTTCTAGCCCACTTCTAAAAGCGTTCCCTAACTTTTCGAACCTACTTCGTGCGCTGGCGGTAACAGTTGTGGCTTACGCCCTTCCCGATACGAGGAAGCCCCTTATCTTTGTCATGTATAAACATAGCTGTAAAGAGAATGAAACAATGAAATGATATAAAAGCTGAAGGTGTAAACGGTCTTCAGAAGTATATCTTACTGGTGTAAAGGACCAGTATGGTCTTTAATATAAACGGATAAAAACAAGAAGGCTGTAAATGGGCCTTCGGAGTTACAGGCTGCCGAAAGCGTGGGAAAATAAACTTTGGAGCTCCATTTTCCCAGGCCTTCCCGAATTTGAAGCGAATGTTCTACCAACTGAGCTACGGCCACTTGGTTTTATCGTTCTGTCTTAATAATAGTCGACAAAGTATCGATTAAGGTATTTTTTATTGCGATATTACCATCATTGAAGACCTAGTCCTGACTGTTTCAGCATCATGAAGAACGGTAGTTCTTCGAGTGACGTTCACAAACGAGCCTGTTAGAGGCATTCGCATATATATACAACCAAATTCGGATCTAGCAAACTATAAACCCAATTTTGATGCTTGAACTTGCATTTGAAAGCTCCTTGCCATACTAAGGCACAGATAAATTTGGGTCGGTAGGACCTCCCTGGGCTCCCCTAGGGTGGTTTGAAAAAAATCTAAGTTTCACATTTCTGATTATAGCACTGATCCCATACCATATAGGCTGCCCAAACTTGCGGAATCGCAATCTACGAGTCAATACCTATCAAACGGTGTATTACACGTCAAACGGTGGAGGGGTTCAAAAGTAATAACTTTCTTTTTAGCCGAATCACAGAATTTTCACAAATGATCGAAAAATGTGGCTGTCAATCTATGTCTTTTTGCTTTAGCTCCAAATGGTTGGTACAAGCGGGGGTTGGGGGGTCAATTGCGGACCCCGTAGGGGTAAAAAAAATGCTTATTTTTAATAGTAGTTACCATTTCGATATACAGAGCCTACCATGGTCCAAAATCGACCTTCTGTATGAAGATTATGCATTTTTTTTTAAATAGGCAGCCTTACAAAATAAGTGATATCAGTACAAAAAACCCTTCGTGGTAAAGGGAATAGTGAAGCAAGAATTCTAGTTACAAAAGAAGTGATATCCATTTTGCGAGTGACTTTCTTTGTGTTACTATGAAGCAAGGACAACACTAAGTCTCTTAATTTTATTACAAAGGAAACTCTTCCGCCATAGTGACACAAAGAAAGTCACACGCGAAATGGATATCACTTCTTTTGTGAGTAGAATTCTTGCGTCAGTCTTCCCTTTACCCCGAAGGGGTTTTTGTACTGATTTTAATATTACAGCCAATCTCTCTTGTGGTGGTATGCAGCCAGTCGAAAAGTAGTATTTTGGTACGGCCAAGAGAGAATAATCTGTTATAAAATCTTTCTATACGCAGTTGAAGTCAACGTCATATCCGACGCGGTATCCTAGCAACCAGATCGACTGGCTTGATATACACGGAGTCGCGTACGAGTTTAGTATGGATGAATATGAGAAAAGGGTTTTCTTAACACATTTATAATCTTTTAACAGTTATATTATATCTTACAATATGACTAGAATTCTTGCTTTGCGTTTGACTACAGATATTATGCTTTATGTAAAACTTGTAAATTCTTCAGATTTCCAAAGAAAAGAAGACATTACTGTTATAGACGAAGATGTGCAGTCCATATACAATCCATTTTGTTTTATTTTGGTAAATTCTATTTTGTTTTAGAAACTCCCTCTTTGATAATATTTAAAGTTTATTGTAACGGCATCAAATAGCTGTATCATCATCATCATATTCAGCCATTTTCTATCCACTGCTGGATGAAGGCCTCCCCCTTTTCTTTCCACATATCTCGGTCTGCTGCTATCTTCATCTATGTAGCTCCTGAAAAACGCTTGATTTCATCTATCCATCTTATATTTGGACGTCGTCTCGGTCGTTTCTTTTCTCTAGGAATCCACTGTAGTACATTTGTCGTCCACCTTCCATCTGTTCGTCTAGCTATGTGACCAGCCCATCTCCACTTTATCTTCTTCGCAGTCTTGATTACATCTTCTACCTTTGTTTGTGCGCGAATCCATTCATTTGTCTTCCTGCCCCTCCTGGTTATTCCTAGCATGCATCTCTCCACAGCTCTTTGTGTGACTGTATATATTTATATTTTATTATGTTAATTGCATTCAAAGTGGCATGAAACAATTGCTTGTCGCTTTCAGTCTCTTCAGTATCAGCTGTACGGTTAGTTCCTATAAATTCTATTTGTATGTCTAATTAATGTTTCGCTAACGGATGTTCAGTAATTGTTACTATTTTTACAACAGATTCTCAATCGATATTCATGCAAGTAGTATATATGTTACCAATTTTGAACAAGAATGATGTAATTTTTCGTCGGGCGGATTAAATAACGGAGGTAAAGACTGTAATGAACTGTACTAAAATTTCTAACGGCGCAGAAATCAGGCAAAAGCTACAGTATTAAAATAGATTGATTATTTTTTTACCTACATGGGTGCTTAACTACTGTATATGGAATATGGAAAACAGCTACGAGGACAGATTCCATGTATTGAAATAAACTACACTGATTTCTGCGTCTTGAATTTGAATTTATTTTAAAGCTTTAGGCACCTATAGTTCAGGCCGTATGGATGATGATGGGATGAATTGGTGGAATGAAGAAAGTGGGAGGAAACATGAGCATCCCGAGAAAAACCTTCGCACACCACAAAGCGCACATGGCATGAGAAGGGATGGTATGTACCAGTTTCTCCACTCCACTGAGAGCAAACGCGGCCTGCATCTTGCCGAGATTTTATCATACTTAATTTTTCGTTCAAAATTGAAAACGCTGTACTTTGTGATATGCCTGTGGCCTCAACTACTTTGCGCACTTTGATTCGCCAATCACTCAAAACCATATCGCGGACTTTGTCAATCATTTCGGAGGAAGTCACTTCCACAGGACGTCCCACACGATGTTCATCATTTGTGAATGCACAACCACGTTTAAACTCATTTAGCGAATTGTAAACAGTAGCAAACACAGGACTGTGTCAGGGTAAAGTACTTTTGATGGACTTTTTAGTCGAGTATACAAAAGTAGGATTGCATGATTAACAGGATATATTTTACACAATTCACTACATTAAGTTTATTATTGCGTGTTATTCTCAGATGAAGAACATTAACTCAAAGTAGCTATTACCACTTAGGAAAGACAATCCTGTCAGAAAAAAATAATATTGAAATGCAGAGATGGTAGAAGTTGGAGGTATTACAGGGATGGCAGAAGTAGTTGTTTAAGTACTGCCAGTTGTCTCCACGCTGTCGCTTAAGACATATTTTTTTTTGATAAGCTTGTAATATGTAAATGTTATTATTTGAATATAAAATGTTGTGAATATAAATGTTTAAACTATAATCTAGTTGGTAAGAGTATGACCTGGCCAGGTCCATAGAAAGTTTCTATGAGATTGTATAAATATTGTATTTTCTTTTGTTATTTTTTAAATAATTTTTAAGAAAATTAATAATGTGTTATGTAAGTATAATCATTTGAATGTAAGTTTTATGCAATCCTTGTGTAATGTTTAAATATGTAATAATTTTCTTATTTTTCTTCTAAATACTAAAAAGCAAAAAAAAAAAAATTAGCTAAAGAAACCATCTTTTCTCTTACTCAGTCGTTGGAAACAAGGGTCAAAAACATTTTTTTATCTTTTTTTTTTTTTTTGCTCTCTAGCCCACCCTTTGCTCTCTAGCCCACCCTAAAAAGCAAGGTTATATAAAGGGTAGTCCAAATCTTGTAATGTATGTATCAATTCAAATCCGAGGCGTAAAATAAAAATTACGCGATGTAGAGTGACCGAGCTAAGATTTTCTGCTCAACATGCAGATTTTGTTGTACTTTAACTTCTTGGTTTAAAAAAGTAAGCGAAGCTGGTGCAATGTAGCCTGTCAGCTATTTGTTTAGTTTTTCTTTACAAAATTTTGCTGTTAATAATTTTAAAGGCTAAACATTAGCTCGAAAGTGTGTGTAAAGCTAAAACAAGTTGCAAAAATAAAGCAACAAAAGTAAATATATATTTGGTTTATTTTGCCAAATAGAATTTGTAACTATGTTCATTTTGGGGCGTCCATTCTAGCATATCAATTACCACAGCCACAGTTTTACAACAATGAATTAGGCAGAATAGCATTTCCATGAAAAAAGCAAATTCATTTAAGTTCCTTCCCAAGGATAAAATTTTGGGCAGTCAAAAGTGTAAAATAATATAAATTACTTTGAATTGGGTGGATTAGATTGGAAAACAGTTTAAATGTCCACAGGAGATCTATTGTAATTTAAAATTAATAAAACTATGTTAATTTTGTTAAAAAGAAAATCTCCAATCTACATTCAATTTCTTTATAACAAGTCTTTTCTATCAAATTAAAAAAAAAAAAATAAAACAGATGGCCCTTGTAAAAATAATAAAAACTTCTTCTTAAATTAATTTGTATAGGTTAAACTTTACGCTTGTTTAAGGGCTTACAACCCACAAACGTTTGTTTGCTCATTTTGCTTTTTTTAAAATCAATATTCCACCCCAAAAAGCAAATACTAAAAGGTTTCCAGCCTTAAACTCAGCAAACAATTTAAAAATTCATAAGTGTAAAAGTGTTGTGTGCAAGCATAATTTGTGCAAATGTATCTAAGTTAAAATATATATATATATTTGTCTAAGTTAATTTCACTTGCGTTATAAAACTAAAGAAGCAAAATAGAATTTTAGCGTTTCCTAGCTCTGCAATAACAATTCATTCTTTCACTTTATTACTCTGCAACAAGAAACGATTAAAAGTTCAAATCTTGTAAATAAATTGTCAGTTACTTCCGGAAAACAGACTATTTGTTATTTTTTCAAGCAACCCTGATGAACTTAACGAAGCATAAACAAAATTATGTATCTTAAAATAATTCTTCTCTCGAAGGCAAAACGAAAATTAAAATTCTCGTCACCGAGACTTTGTTTTCGGTATCAAAAGTTAATCAAAAGATAAGCGTCGTTATGTTTATTTGTTCTTACTTCTAAAAATAATAATAGTAAAATGTAATTTCAAAATTTAAGCTTCTGCCTTTGTACAAAAATTCTGTAGCAATATTTTAATCAGTAAAGTGCATAATTGCTATACCTTCCGAAACAATAATAGTGTCCTGGTAGCAAAAGCGTTTAAATATAGCAAAACACAGTACTCCTGGCAGTCATTGGTATAGTTCCTTGAAACGTTGTAGACGTCCAAGTTATAGTTGCTTCATTTCCCTGAGATGTGGGCACCTGTTCAGGATGCGGTGTGTGTTGATTAGAGGCACCTGCAAGAAAAAAAGAAAGAAAGAGATGAAGAATGTTACGAAAAAATAGCTTTTGGATAATAAACAAGCTAAGTAATGGTTTTATAGGGAAACCCAAAACACTTCCGTGTAATACCCAATGTTCCCTTAAGAATTAACCCAATAAAATAGAGTCAACGTCATAGTTTTCCCCACCGACAAATCCAAGGATGTATCATTCATCTCTGTCTGACTTGTAGTTTCTGAGATCTAGGGGAGATGGGGGGGGGGGCAAGAGTTACCGGATTAACTGTATACGGGTGCGCTAAAAATGTCTAATTTCGATCATAAATATTCAACGATATGTAATATTTTATGTAATCAACATGTGAAAATGCAGTTTTTCTCATGCACAACTGACGAATCTCTGGAAGAGCATTCCATCTCTGTCAGGTTCGAATGGAAGTATTAACGATTGCAGTTTTGAGAAACAAAAGTAAGAAATAACACGGCATGCTATAATTTTCGAAATATGGACAAACAATCAAAAACGAAGAGAAAGAAGATTGACAGAAGATAATAAAGTTTTCTCTTTTTCTATCTAAAAGAAAGTGACGATGAGTTAAGAGATTCTTGAATATACATTCACAGAATTCAAATAAACACCACAAACAATTACGTTATTTTATTCTAAGTTTATAGGATATATTAAAGCACTAAAACTGTATTCTATAGTAACTGATCAAGAGATGGTATACTAGAGATCCGGTGCAGCAGCCATATATTCAAAAAATAGAGGACAATGTCCTGAAGAGGTTTAGAGAATGCTGAGTGCGAGGGCAAGTGGACCGGACTTCAAGAAAAATTGATGTCAAGAATTGCGTTCAAGGAGTGGCAACCCGCAAAAGGACCAGTGACTACAAACAGAAGTTGATTTGAAATAGTATCTGAGAAAGTTAATCTAGAAACTCTACCAGCGAGTAGGAATCAAGGTGGAATTTAGGAGTCCGCGTCATGAGAATAAGACAAGTAATTTTATGTGCCAAACCTTCACCAGATGATATGACAACAAAGAAAACTAAAAAGAAGAGCAGCAAGTTAAGAGATGAAAGACAAAGAAAAAATCAGAAGGAAAATGGGAAACTAAAAGAGGAAGAAGAATAGCCATCAACATAGGTATCCCAAAAGTCGAAGAAGTAAAGTGGGTCTGCATGGTTTGTTGGAAAAAGTGGACACTGAACGTCTATCGAACATACTTGTACAGAAGATTGATCAATTATTTCGTACCCTAAATACCTGTATTTGAAACTCTCTTCAAGAATATCAGATCATGTACTTCACCAAGAAGAACAACCTACAAGACTTAGAAAAGTGTTAATATTTTTTAAATTCAAATGACAATACTTCTATGATAATTACGCTCGGACATCGACACCAGCGAGGTAGAATAGAAGTACAAACGCAAGATATAGGAAGAGCAGGACAAGTGGAAAAACATAGCTATTTGTGACATGATAAGCAACCCAGATAGCACTCAAACTTAAAGTAAGTTTGTACGAGGTTTGGCAGTGAAAGTTTGCACGAAGTTTGGTATTTCATTGCTGCTTGGACACATGCGAAAGTTGCTGCAAATTTTGCACGCCAAACTCTCTACAAACTTGTCTTGTTAAACATCAAGTCTGGTGGAAAAAGATTTCTAATGTCTTGACTGAAGCTCGAACCAAGGATCTTCAGTTGTGTTTGTAGTCTGTCACTCTACTGACTGCTCTGTCGCGCTACTCCTAACTATCTTCTATTTTACTAGTCCTTTTATGTCAGGAAGACAATTTCTTAAGTAAATGTACTGATTTAGGCTGAAATTCGAAACTCTGAAAGCTCATTGATCCTGTTTTAGAGCTATGTTTCGTTGATTTTCTGCAAGCGAAACTTTTCAGGAAAATCATAGTGATGGGTATACTTTACTGCTCAGGTCGATGACACGTTGCGTTTTAGGTGTCTGTATTGTTTGTGAAAGAAAAGAATTGAATTGTTTAACTTATTTTCGAGAAATACGTACAACTTTGAAAATTCTGTAAAATGTTGAAAAATACAAAAAAGGAAGGAAAATCGGAGCAAATATTTATAAGTACTAACAAAAGAAGTCGTTAAAAAAGAAGATTTTTTTGGAAACCCGGCATTTCGGTTCCAATAGGAAACATCACTGTTAGTTTATCACTGTAAGAAAAAATCACGGCTAGTCGAAACTTGATTTAAACTAGCGTACTGTCTGGGAAATTAGCAGCCATTTTTTTAAACATCGTCGACCCAAAACGTAAAATACATAGCATTATGACACTCTTGAGATAACTCGCGTGTAAAAAATCACAAATCAGCGTTCTTCATAGCTCCTACTATAACACAGGATCAATATGCTTCCCAGTCTGGAAATAAAGTCTACATAAATGACTATTCCAGAAACAATTTTCTTGACACAAAAGGACTGGAAAAATGTACTTCGTTCAGCAGAAAAATATGTGGAGCAATCAGTAGTGTGGCGGACAACAAACAAATCTGAATGTCGTGAGTTCCAAACCCACTGCAGACTTAATTTTTTTTTCTCGCTACAGGCTCGATGCTGTTCCACCTTTTTTAAAAACAAAGTTTGTAGCAAGTTTTGTCCTGAAAGGTTTGTAGCAAGTTTGGCGTGCAAAGTTTGTTGGAAATTTGACATCCGTCAACAAGCAAGTTTACTGCAAGATTTTTGCAAATTTGCAGTCTTACAATGCCGAACTTACTGCAAGTTTGAAAATTTGCAATGCCAATGGAGAACTAAAGTCTTGACGCCACATCCGGTTGGTTTCCATAGCAACGACGGAGGCCAAGTCTAAACAAACAGTAAGTTTCATGGCAGAAAGATAGAGAATCAGTTATGGCAGTAATGGATGGCTTTTAATATCTTTCGAACTGTTTACTATTTCGGTGACGAACGGAAACTGATTGAAAGAGTAGAAAATACTGTGGAGTCCAAACATGTATTTTGTTTACGTATGACCGAAATTTGATATACTTACGAGAAAAGTGCAAGAAAGATCATAGGATGAACAGTAAATATAATAAGGTGAGATGAGTAGCTAATTTTCATTCCGGTAATTTATGTTCTTATGAGAAACATATGTTCGAAATCTTGATTTATGCTATACCTTGTATACTTTACCTACAATATAAATTTGCGCAGTTGTACATAGGGTACAAGGATTTCGTTTGGGACTATGTCAGAACGCCCACTTCTGAAAGTGGTCAGAACGCCCACAGAAACGGTCAGATCGCCCACCAAAATAGGAAAACATGCAAATTCAGAAATGGTCAGAGCGCCCACTGGTCAGAACGCCCACTCGAAAAAATGGCAACAACGTTCACGAAAATGGTCAAAACGCCCACTGGTCAGATCGCCCACTCGTAAAAATGGTCAGATCGCCCACTTCTGAAAATGGTCAGAATGCCCACAGAAACGCTCAGAACGCCCACTTTAGAAAGGGTCAGAACGCCCACCAAAATGATCAGGATCCCCACAGGTTAGAAAATACAAACCCTAGCAAGGTACACGGTTAATACTTTAATTTTTTGCAGTTAATACTTATATTAAATCGATACTG
Source organism: Lepisma saccharinum (assembly GCA_022664845.1). Taxonomy (NCBI): domain Eukaryota; kingdom Metazoa; phylum Arthropoda; class Insecta; order Zygentoma; family Lepismatidae; genus Lepisma; species Lepisma saccharinum. The sequence continues at coordinate 60,668 of JAGDQP010003944.1, read as the reverse complement.
AACAAACATAATGAAAAAAAAAATCGGGAAAACGTTCACAAAGTCTACCAGTCAGAACGCCCACTCTTAAACAAGTGAGTCGGAGTCGGGTCGGGGGCTGTGCACATAAGCTACAGCAGCGAGTATAATATTTATACGATAATGTTGCGTTTGTGTGTTTCTTTTCCTAAGTATAATTATCTGCTATGTATTATTATGTTGTTATATTATTAAGTCTAATATATCGCCTTAGAAAAACTCATTAGAAGCGAAATCCATATCATAGTAGAAAAGGGAAATTGAAAACACGTCACATTAAAGCAATATGAACTAAATAAAATATTCGTTGAAATATAATTTAAAATTCAAGCTGTTTTCAACGTGCAAATGAAAACATGATAAATGTAGTTAATTTCATTCTATTAGCTTTTAAGTACAATTTTTATTTAATTACCTTCGAAAGGCACATATGAAGCGTAATTTAAGGAACAATTATCATATTCAGCCGTTTTCTATCCACTGCTGAATAAAGGCATCCCCCTTTTCTTTCCACGTATCTCGCTTAGCTGCAATCCTCATGAATGTAGCTCCTGAAAAACGTCTAATTCCATCTAACCATCTTGCATTTGGACGTCGTCTCGGTCGTTATTTTCCTCTGGTAATCCAATGTAATACATTAGTCGTCCATAGTTGTTCCTATCATGCATCTCATCATAACTCTTTGTGTGAGTCTTTATCTTTGAGTCGTTTGCGCACTCGATGTCCAAGTTTCACAGCCGTATATCATCACAGGTAAGAGACATTGCTTATAAACTTTACTCTTGAGACACATTGGTAGTTTTCTTTTGAAAATAAAATGTGTTCTTCCAAACGAGCTCCACGCCATTTGCATTTTCTATTTATTTCATCCATCAACTTAGCATACGTTGATTTGAGCTGCTCTGAGTAAACATACTAATTAACTACGCCTATTGTCTCTCCGTGAATCAATATTTCCTTCTTTGCAGCATGTCGATTGTACATTACTTTTATTTTACTTAAATTCATTTTAAGACTTATTTTCGAGTTTCGGTGGGCGTTCTGACCGGTAGGAACTCTGAACATTTCTGAATTTGCGTGTTTTGTCGTTCTGGTGGGCGATCTGACCGTTTCTGTGGGCATTCTTGCCATTTTTTCAGAAGTGGGCGATCTGACCGTTTCTGTGGGCGTTCTGACTATTTTCAGAAGTGGGCGATCTGACCAGTGGGCGTCTGACGTAGACCCAACGTTGTTGCCATTTTTACGAGTGGGCGTTCTGACCGGTGGGCGCTCTGACCATTTCTGGATTTGCGTGTTTAGCCGTTTCTGTGGGCGATCTGACCATTTCTGTGGGCGTTCTGACCATTTTCAGAAGTGGGCATTCTGACATGACCGTTTCTGTGGGCGTTCTAACCACTTTCAGAAGTGGGCGATCTGACCAGTGGGCGTTCTGACATAGTCCCAATGGTATTGCGAGAAATTTGTTTACTTACGTAATTGGCTCCTTCCACTTCCATTTCTATATAGTTTCAGTCCTTTGGAAACAGAAAAAAGCAATATGTGTCTCTTTCCTTGTAATGATGACAATCGGGTACAAAGCACAAAACCATAACGAGTTGTTGAATATCGAACACTACAAAACCTACTGCTAAACATCCGTTTGTTTAGACTGCAACATGACGGGTTACCATGGCGACCTACCGGATCTGACGTAAGACTTTAGTCCCCCATATTGCAGCAAACTTGCTGTAACTTTACTGTGATATCTGGGAAGTTATAATAAATTGTACAAGTGATAAAATCTAGGACCAAATCGAACTCGTAATAAAGTTATGATCAATTTATAAAAATATTAACCTTATATAAAAACCAGAAATTTATTAAGGTATTTCATACTAGGGATGCAATACTCAAATTAAGATTTTATTTTCATTGTATCTACCACCAGGGATGTATGCGGGGACGGGGTCGTAGGGGTCCGGACGTCCCGGAAATTCAGATTTCTTTGAAATTACTATGATTTTTGGCGAAATTATATGTATTTTACGTAAATTTCACATCCAGACAGATCTCGGACCCACCCACCCCTCAAACAAATTCTCGCTAGGCCCTATGTCTCTGTCTGCCATTATTGAAAATATATATTTATATTTAGGGGGTGTATAACAGAAACTGAGTAATATTAGATGATATAGATGGGTGTCAATAAATTTGTGATGAAAACAAATAAAAAATTCATTAGGTTCCCTCCTAAAACCATATCCAAGAAACGTATATCGAAGTAACTGCTCCTTTACCTTGGTATTACTACTCTTAATTGTTATTATTAATCTAGTTTTATTCTTAAATTCTAATACATCAAACATACCTGATTGAGTAGCAGTTTGAGTTGTAGGAGTAGTAGTTGAAATAATCGGTGTAGATGTATATCCTGCAGTTGTGGAAGGTACAGAAAACCTATCGCTTGGACCTCCAGCGTTAAACAGAGTAAATCCGGAAGAGGTCGAAGGTTGTGGTTGGTTTTGCTGAGCTGCTGGGAAAGATGACTGTTGACCAAGGTAACCTGGAGTTGAACATTGGTTTAGTTGATCAAAGTTAAACGCTTGTTGTTGATTAGTAAGTCCTGCTGTTAAACTTGAAGGTGGATTTAAACCAAACCTCAATTGCTGATTTGATGTCTCCTGTAACTGAGATTCGCTACGAAATAGCTGATTTACCTGACGAGTGATACCGGAAGGTTGATTTCGTTGAAGAGTGTTATTGAATGGATTTAGTCATACCAAAAGACAGATTTAGCTGGGGAGTGCTATTGAAAGGCTGATTCAGGTTCTGAGAAGTCATACCGAAGGGCTGACTTAGTTGAGGAGAGATGAAATTTAAAGGCTTATTTGATTCACTGAAGTTGAAGCCAGAAGTCTGACATCCAAGAGCTGAATTTGGAACAACATTTCCAAATACACCCATCATTCTCGATTGTTGCATTGGGATGCGTCCAGCACTGGCTAGAATACTAGTCATAACAGATTCCAGTGTCAAGTTTGGAGCAGCAAATGTTGTTCCTGGTGTTGTAAACAATGAAGATCCAGTTGTCATCATCTGTGGCATGGCCGCTGAACCCATTGTTGCATAGAATACACAGTCTAAACGGCTGCAGCTAGAAATATCAAGTTTGGTAACACTATACATTATCATTTGTATGTTACTAAAATATTACATGATGTATCCAAAGACGCCATCTTGGATCCAAAATGGCGGACCTATAAAAACATTTTCCACGCCGTTTGAGCTAGAGATACGAAATTTGGCATAAAGGTGCATTATGACGAGTAGTTTAGGGAAATATAACATTTGGGAAAAGTCGCCATCTTGGATCCAAAATGACCGCCCAAAATCCCATTTGTGTCTTGTGTCTTGTGGTGTATTGTTGAACAGCTCTTGATGAATAATCTGCAAATCAATAAATAGTTTTTCGATAGCTCTCATATAAGTCGAGATTTGAATTTTTGAAAATAATAAAAAAAAAAACCTTCGAGATCTACCTCAGTCTGTAGACCTACCGAAAGGGATTTTTTAAAAGACAAATATGTAATCTCTAATGAATAGAATACTTATTCGCCTTCATTTTTTCTCGAGAAGTTCAGCATAAAAATGTGTAATAATATTAATATGTTACGTACTCATAATAATATTATTACCAAACCACTTCAAATTAAAAAAAAAGTGTTAAGTAGGTTTTTTCACCAACCTTTATGCTGTTACACAGACCTCCGTGGACAATCCTGATTTCTGGCTTTCTGTTCCCGAGCTTAATGACGACGATCAAGAAATGCGTGAAGATAAAATCATCATTCAGGAATTAACTCATGCTATTACTCAACTACATGCCCAAAATCTGTTGGTCTAGATGGCTTAAGCTCTGAATTTTATAAACAATTCTGGTTTTCCTTAGGTTCCATCCAAAAGACATTCTCCCTATATTTACGAGGTTGCGGTAATAGTACTACTTCCCAAAACTGGGGATAAATTGGATTTGGAAAACTGAAGGTCTGTATTACAACTCAATATAGTTTATAATATTCTAGGTAAGGTTACGGCTAATCGTTTATCTCGGGTCCTTCCTGATTTATTTGTAACTCCCAAACGTATGCTTTTCCTGGAAGATCAATGTATCAAATCTTCACCTCATTAGAGACTTATTTATTATGCAAACAGGCATAATTTAAATTTAGGTATCGTGTCACTAGTTCAAAACAGCGTTTCATTTTGTAAATCATGAATACATACATCAGCTTCTATGAATATATTATTTTGATTTTTCTGTATTATATAATGGGGCACAAAGTTTGGTGCTTATTGGCTCTCATTTGAGCGCTACTTTTCCCATTGGTAGAGAAGTTAGGCAACTGGTTATTGATCCTTCTTTAAGATATGCTTGCACTAATCTTTCGCCTTATGCTTTTCATGTAAATTCGAGTGGTATAGTTTCATCTTGTCATGTAGATGATGTCACGAGTTTTATCTCGGAAGAACCTGGTTTTAAAAGTTTGTCTAATGTCGTAGTTTTTATAACTTAAATAGTAATGTTTCTGGTGCATAAATTAATGTAATTAAGTCTACTGGCCTATTTTGCGTGAGTGGAAGAGTGGTTTAGTCTCTCCTTTAGGGATTAACTGGTTTATTGAGAGTGGTACATTTTTAGGCATATATTTAGGAAATAAGTCAACTTGGGAAGAACAAATTGGGATGTCTTACTAAGTCATATTACCTCTTTAATAACCAGATGGAATCGCTTGTTCCCAGAACTTTCCTATCGAGGACATTGCATTCTTCTTAATTAATTTATTGGCTCCAAATTGAATTATCGTTTTACTGTTCTTCAACCCTCTATTCCATTCCTCTGCAAAATACAACATATTTTACATAATTTCCTATCTTTATTCATCCATCAAACAGAGCGTAGTTGGATTGCATCATATAAATGTTAACTTCAGTTACTTATGTATAAATTTTTAGAGGTGCATCTTTTCGAATCGGGTCCGCCTTTGAATCAAATTTTGACTACATCAATTTTTGATGAGATATATCCCTCATTTCCTGGTATTTTTCTTTTTCCTCTCCTTCTTCCATTGAGATTTCTAATTCTAATACTTTCTCTGATAGTACCGTTCAGATTTGGAAAACACTTCAACCAAGATTAACAGCTCAGAACTTATCGTGGTCTCTACTTCGAACATTGGTCTTTGCATCCAGCTTGTACTTTTTTCTCTGAAATTATATCTAATGCTACTTCTTCAGATTGGGTAGCTTTAAATGTACACACCATTCATAAATTGCAAACCTATCCTGGATTATGGAAATCAATTGACGATTTTTCATTCATAATGTCAGTACACTTTCAAAGATGAGATTAACACATTCATATGATGCTATTATGAACTATTGCTCGATAATTTTTTTTGCTAGAACTAATGTGTTTCTGCAGTTCTATTTTTGTTCTACTTCTTCACTGAACTATTTTTTTCCTTGTTACTTTTTCCTCTAATATTATTAGATGTTTCTTAGACAATATTTTTTACGTCTGAATCTTCCAATTAGATCTACTCCAGGGTGGTGTATTTTTTCCTGAAGTTCCAAGTTTTCCTTGGTCCCAATTATGTCGTTCTTTGAATACCTCGTTAGAGGTGTCCAACGTGTGGCGTTTGCTCTATGGGAGAATTGCTGCTCATTTTCTTCTGTTCCGTTGGGGACTACTTCCTTCTGATGTATGACCATGGTGACCGACACATCCGCAAGGTACTCTTGCACATCTAGTAATCTCGTGCCCCATCGCTAAGAATTTTTGGAATTTTGTTCGGTCTATCATAATCTTATTCATTCCTGATGCTGTATGTTCGCACTCCACAATCATGGGTTATTTTCAAGGAAAGAACAATAGGGTTTGCTTAGCAAATTATCTTCTTGTTTTTAGTAAAATAGCAATATATATTGAGGAATCCTGATCCGTGTTCAACTCATGTTCTTTTTATCCCTAGATTTATATGCGATATTAGGTTTTGAACCGTCCAATGTTTTTTTTTTTTTTTGTCATATAACGGGTTTTATATTTATTACTTTGAAAACTAAGGGCAAGGTCGCTCTTATCCCATTTCTGCATTTACCCCAGTTCACTTTATTTTTAGATTTTTCAATTTGTGAAACGTTGGAAATCATTTGGATTCGAAGGTACGTAAGAACATTACTAAATATATCGAAACAAACCCAATCAATACAACTCAAAAACAAATACCTCAAGAAAACATACATTACATTAGATAAGTAATTCATATAAACATACATTACATTCGTATTTTGTAATCTAGCGCGGAAATGGCTAATTATTACTATCCATTGCACTTTCGTTTTATTAATTGCTGTTTTATAATAATATTTATAATATAATACAGTTTTGCAGTCTAACACTCTTAATAATTAATGTTTTAAGGTCAGTTATTTATTGGTTACTATGGTTTCTGTCCGCCATAGCTGTCAGTCACTCTTAACTCTCTTGTCACTGTCGCATTTGATGCTGTTATCACAGTTAATTTTGAATTTTCATGATGTAAAACTATTATATAGAACCCTGCAACACTTTATAACATTACTGAGTAAATTTTCTTGAAGGAAAGGTCGAAAAAACTTTGGAATATTGTAAAAAATGCACAGGAGATTTCAGCAGCTTTTTTCTAGTTCGCCACCATCTTGCCAATCACATACATTACAATTCGTGTTGGCAAGTTCAATTTGCATTGTTGGCTTGAAAATTTTCAATATCGGCATTTATTTGTGCTGCTGGATATTATACTAGAAAGCCCATAGTTGCGTAGGCGTATGACGTCATTATTTACGGGAATCCTAAGTTCTCAGCAAAAATAAACAATGTCAAAATCTGAGACAGTTCATTTGATACGCATTCACATGTATTATTAGTGCCGCTTTCCAAAATTTCATTATTGCTTGCCATTTGTCCAGTATCTTCAAAAATATGAAAACACACACACGCAAAACGTGGGTACGAAGGCCTCTTAAGCTAGTCTAACTGCTGTTGCAGTTTTCAGAGAATCTCAGCAAAGGAAAGAGATTCTAACAAATTCACTAACTGAAACACGCCTTTGTTCTTTAATTACTTCCTAAGTAGATTATGCAATTTAATCCCGCTTTTATTTCTTAGCGATTAAAAGAAAAAACAACAGACATAAAATACTTCCAACGGCTTCAACGAAACAATCTAATTATTAATCTTGGAACAACAAATTTCATCTCTGCGAAATAGGAGCATAAAAACTAACCAAAAACTTTTCTTGCCTTTTCATTTTTTCAGTGTGTGAAATGAACATTTCCGTATAGTAATGATAGGAGTAAAATATGTTCATAGAAGAATTTACCTTCAGAAATTGCTACTTCCTTATGCACCTTCTTTTGTTAAGTTTCTAAGGATATTGCTTCATTTTCTTCCGTAATTAAAATAAAAATAGAAATCCTTGGAGGAACAAAAAAATTGTCATTTACGGTACATAATCAAACCCACTTCCATTTGAGAACTAATGTAATGGCGACTTGTGAACTGAAAATTGCATTACACGTCACATAATTCCCATTATTATTATTATTATTAGCGGGCCTACTTAGAAATAAAACTTGTGGTTAAATACAACTCAAACAAGTCGTTATTTTCTCTAAGCTAATAATTGTTCAAAGGGTTCTAGATCGCAGTAACTTCATATCTACGTGATTATATATTGGCCAGGGGTTGAAGTTGAGCTCATTTGTTTATTATGCTTATGAAGCTGATACTCTGTCAGTGTCTACATCCAGACGTAGGAGAAAACATTTAACCTTGTTTCTACATTGTGGGCCAAACTTTCAATCCAAAATTATTTTAATCATAACATAGTATTTACGCTTGTTGTCGCTGTGTGGACCGGTTTTAGTTTATAGTGGACTGTGCCATTAATAACATATCTTGTAAACGATATTCATGTTATCTAGTAGAGAGGTCCTGAATTAGAAATAGTACGGTCCACAAAGCAATAACAAGCGTAATGAACGAAAAAAAACTTTAATTTATTCGGGGTACTTTAGTAACTATTGATTTCTGCCCGTCAGGATTAAACAATTGTGTGTTGTTTTTTTTTTTAAAAAAAGAACAAGAATATTAATGCCGTTGGCGGGATTTGAACCCGTGATCTCCTGAACAGTGACTCAGCGCCCTTCTCGACATGACTACTGACGTAATGAACTGAGTTAGAACTGAAGAGTTGGTGTCTTTTGGGTTAAACTGGAAGTTAAGAAATGAGCTTAACAGTCATCTCTTCTATCCGATTTCAGATGCTAACTTAATTTGTGATGTAATCGAGCGCTCCAGCATGTTAATTTAGAGTTCATTGGGTAAGCTTCCAAAAGCGCAGCATAACACTTTTTAGTAATGTGCTAATGAGATAGTCAGTATATTGTAGTTGACACCAAGGACTGGGTCACTGTACGTCGTACGTCAACCTCAATTGCAGTGTGTGCCCGGAAAGGTGGTTTTGCAGTCTGCAAAAAAGACAGTAAACTGTTGGTACAATATCTGGTGAAAACGTCAGGTGGGGGAGTTTTTCCCAGCATGTCCTTCTTGTCGTGTGTGGGCACGCGTTATTACAGTGAATGAGCACACCCTTGCGATTAACAAGAACAGAACGTTTCTCCAACAATGCAGTCCGTAGGCGTTCAAGCTGCTGACAGTAGACATCTGCATTGATCACCTAGTTACGTGGCAAGAGCTCAAATGGATTATTCCACGGATATCCCACCAAACATTCAACATCGCTTTGCAAGGGTGTAGATCATGTTTTGGCACAGTTCCTGCGCCCCTTCAGGTATCCAATGCCGTTTGCGGGTAATTTTATGGTAGATGACCCACTTTTCATCCCCTGACACCATTCTGTCCAGAAAATGGCTTAAGTTTGTGACGGGTGAGCAAGGAACTACAGATGTCAACTCGCTGTTGCTTCTGTTGAGATCTGAACGCATGCGGTACCCAATTTCAGGGTTTCGACGTGTACCCAAGGTCCTGCAGATGACGATAAACGGTCAAATGGGTGACACGGAGCTCACTGCCAGTTATTGGACAGTTTGCATTGGATTTGCCTGCACCGCTGCTCGCAGGGCATCGTTGTCCAGCTGCATACTTGACGTTAACCAGCGACGTGAACTAGGGCACCGACCACGCCCCCTTCGCGAAAATTACCGAAGCTCGCCGAGTGAGTAGTCGTCTGTATGCCGAAGGATGACCACGGAACAAATTAATGCGGCAAATGTTTACGGAAAAACAACAAAATTTTTAAAGTTTATATTTATTTGTAACGAAAAACACCTAATTTATACCGAAGAATCCATGTGTTGAGGTTATAACGTAGGCTGCGTTGAATTCCCAGATGAGATACAGATAAGTGGGAGGAAGCGAGTTAAAAAAAAAAAGTAGTGAAGTTCGATCATGCGAAATACTCCAAATGTACACATCACATTTCAACTGAACTTTTTTCTCTCTCTCTCTCTCTCTCTCTCTCTCTCTCTCTCTCTCTCTCTCTTTAACGAGTTTCCAGATTAATACATAACACCATATAATTATACAAAACATCATATTTTAAAAAAAGTTTAAAAACGCAAGTTCCAAAGGAAACACTCCATAAAATATATATACATCACCTTTCGGCTTCAGTTTTAAAACGCAAGTTTCAAGATAAAAAAAAAAACCGCACCTAAAGAGCATTACATTGCAATGTAATCTTCCTCGGTTCACTCATGGTGTAACAGTAAGGATACTGCAATATCCAGTACTTCACTTGAACTTGGTTTTGTAATTCGTTGCTTATGCGTAACTTTCTTCTTCTTGGTCGAAAAGAGTTTTCTTTGTTTCTCTTCGCTGTCGTGGATTTCGAAAGTAATTTGGAAGCTTTATGGGAACGAATGAATTAAACAAATGAAACAAACACCCACAGCACAACTACCACGAGCCCTACAGGCTCTAAACAACGCACGAATTACTAAAACAAGGCAACTAATTACTAGCAATCTTGCCAACTAGACCACGGACACTAACCACAAAGGTACCAAACCAGAAGCCTTTCCAAAACATTAATGGAAACGACAATTGAGCTAAACCAACTCACAAGGTTCTCCAGGACGAAAATCAATAGCCATTACAGGCACAAATCTGCCAGTGCACGGCTAGCACTAATTATACACTCTCTCTGATATGTAGGCCACTAGACCACGGCCAAAAATAAAATATACCACGCACACAGCAAAGGTTTTTGCTAATAAGAAAACTATCTTTGAAAAGAAAAAAAGAAGAACAGAAAGAACCGACCACCAATTTCACACATTTTTTTAAAAAAAGAAACAAGGCAAGTAAAGAAAATAAACAACAAATGTTATCATATAACATTTATGCCCACACAGGTATGCATACTCTTACATGCACATGAGATAATTTGTTTCTGGCGTGTGTACTCACTTGTCATATAGATATAAAGAAAAACACAATCACACACACACCTTATTTGAACGAGTAATTGGAAATCATCCTAAAGAAGGCCTTGGGCAGGCATAGTGGTTAGTGCACTCTCCTCTTATATACATGGCCACAGGTTCAATCCCAGCCCGGTCTGGTTCCTGAAAAGGAGGCTGGATATAGACCCAAACTGGAATAAATCAAAAACTTCCCGAACACGTTTTACATACCCGACTAAAAACAATGTGAGATTTCGGAATAGACAAGAGGTCAGCACGCTCACACTTTATACAGGAGGTTACGGGTTTGATTCCCGCCAGACCCACTGAAAGACTGGTTTAGAATATGCCTTACCAAAAAATTGTAGGCTCCATCCTTAGAAGCTCACGCACCCACCCAGAATATTAATAACAATTGAACGGATCAAACAAGATGTAAACTGCATATTTAAACACAAAAACAACACAATACTGATTAAAATACATTCTAATAACACAATAATTCTCAAACACAAAGACCGAGTAGTCTTAACTAACATAAAAACCACCCTTAACCAAACCAACCTGTGAACACGGCACAGTTGGATCCTGAACCCAGTACCAACGTGTTAAACATACAAAAAAATAATTCCGCAAACTTAAGAACCCCAGCAGTGGTAAATAGTTTCTTTAATAAAAAGATGCCTCACAAATTGGATGAAAAATGGGCATGTATACCCTCTAAGGATGCCCTACCGTAAAAATAAGAACCCAAACTGTATCCACGGACTGTGATGGCTCCGAGGTACTGGGCTTCAAACTACAGTGCATGAATTATATCAGTAACACAAAATATTCGTGCAATTTTTTTCCCGTCCGTTTCAAAAGTGCATAGAACACATTTAAGGTGATTTTTCTTAATTGGTTGTTCTGCATGAAACTTGCGTTCGTGATATGTGAAATTTTCAAGGTGATTGAATTGTTTATCCCAATTTGGGCATCGATAAGCAAATGATTTCTGGATCTTTAAAGGAGGCAAATGATCTTAAACGATCTGGATTTCGTTTAATTTATTCGGATGTGCTTTCGAAATGACGCCTAAGTGATTTGTTATGGTCATAGTTCTTACCACACTCTGAACATACATGCTGTTTAATTTCGTTCACTTGGATCGACTTTACTCATACATCAATCAACCCACTATAAATACGAACACAAAAACACGGCTCTACTAAATACGAACAGAAAATAAAACTCCACTAAAACATAAAACAAACAACACAACGAATGACTGTTCTCCCGCTAGAATATAGGACAAGGAGCTCTCAGCCCGCCAAGCAGTTAATCCAGAAAAATAAAAACGCAGACAGCAGTTTCTTCATGCCTAAGAGGTTAAAAAAATGCCGGTGGTATTCAGTCTTGGTTCATTTCAAATGTATTATCAAAATACTGTATAATTAAATATCATAGGATATAAGATTCTGTTTCATTTAAATAACATTTTTTTAAAATTCCACTCCGACGCAAGGAGAGTGTGCGCTCTCCCCCTCCCTCTCCTTGGCTTCGACGACTACACACTCGGCAAGCTTCGGTAATTTTCGCGAAGTGGGCGTGGTCGGTGCCCTAGTTCACGTCGCTGGTTAACGTCAAGTCAGCTGCATAAGTCTCCCTACTCGTGACTTATGGGTGAGGCTGGTGTTCCCAGACCGAAACCTCTGGAACCACATCTGGCACTTTCGCACATCCACAGCACTCTGACCATATACGGCATTGATGTTTCGTACCACTGTGCTGACTGCATGTTCCTGGTGAAATTCATACAGCATGACATGCCGTATGTAGTCTTCCGACATTGCCATGATCAAATTCAAGCTACACTTCCAGAACGTGGAGTAGATAGTTCTTTTTATACACATTGCTGCACAATCAAGTGCCCTATATGACTCAGCTATGTCACATGCCGTCTACTTCAATATTCGCTCATCAGATGGCGTCATTGAAGCGGTCATCGCACACACGATATCACTTATGGGATAAGCTGATATTAAAGGCAGTTGATTTGTTTTCCAACAACTTTACTTTCCCGGAGCTCTGTTTATACTACTTGTTCTGCGTTGATCGTAGGTAGAGAAGGACACGAAATAGAGCCTACAAACTTCCTGGTCCTCTAGAGGCCATATCTCGTACTAGATATATTTGGGCAATTTAATCTTTTGGCATTATACTATACTCAATGGGAAATTTCAATTGATGTATAACATTGGGGGGAAGGTCACTTCCCTACTTATCCTTGGTAGAGCATGAAAATGAAGCAAGGATAAATAAAAACCCTTATATGTTAACTAGAAAAATTAACGTAACTACTGCTATTCACATTCAAACTCTCTTCAATCTATTATATACTTGTAGTTATTGTTAGGACTCGGAACTTGATGACCTAAAGGAAAAACTAAATATGATCTATACAATGGTATTTCAAATTTAAAACCTTGACTTATAAGAAAGATACTTTTCTATTCTGTCATCTTGTTAGTAAATTATTAAAGTGGTAGATATTTCCACTATTAGAAGAAGCCAAATGTAAACTAAAATACACAGTGAATACAGGAAGCCAAAACTAGACAGGGCTATGGACAGAAAACACAGTTATTTTATTTTCAGACTCATGAATTTTACGGTTAACTGCTATTTTGGATAACGAACAATTTGCTAGCTTATCTAATGTTAGGATATTTTCAAATGGGGAAAAACTTGATCAAATATAAAACATTTGCAGATTCTAAAATACACAAAAGTGATATTTGTTCTTGTAAATACTATTTTCCACACCCATAATTTGAAATGGCACTAATCACCATAGTCATTTGTAAATTATCAAATGTAAAGGATCGTCGATTGTCAGGAAGTACATTACGACATTGAAGAAACTTCTCTCCACAGATGTAAAGAGGCGTTGTTAGGGTGAACCAGACCTTCAGGTGAAAATTCATCTTCGTAATCGTCCGAACTGAAAATGTTCTCTTTATAAAATACTTTCGATCTTTAGCATAGTGTGGTAACCCGCGTTGGTCTCTAAAATTCTTCTCAGACACAACTAGTCCAATATTTCCTCCACATCGCTGCAGATGTTCCTCGATAATTTCTTAATTTATCTACAACTGAGGGCATGCTTGCACCGCGTTTTTCCAGTGAAGTTGCCTAAATAAAGAAAAGTTGATTTTAATATAAACCAGCCATTTTGCAACTTTGATTTAGGAATCAGATCTTGTGAAATCACGATAGGAGTTGTAGCATCTCTATGGAAACTGTCTAGAATTGATTTCCCCACGTCAAATTTTATCAAAGTTTTGTGGACCTCGCTCGAATTCTTCGAGGCCAGTGCATTAATCGTTTCCAGATGTTTACGAAGAAAAGAGCAAGTGTCAATGAGCATTTCAACACACAGACAATTTCTTGTGCATCTTCCAGTTGCAAGAAACTTTTCCTACACCTCTCCAGTAGTAATGACTACGTCATCACTTTGTAGAATTTTTAATATATAATTATGTGCTTTATTGGTTTTATGTGTGTAAAATGTGTTAATAATGTTATTTTCTTATTTTTATATCGGTGTATCGTAATTAATAATTTGGTAAGATGTGTACACCAGATTTTTTTGTAATTATTTTAATGTGTTAGTTAATAAGTAAATTGTGTATTTATATAAAGATAAAATGAATTATATTGGCGGTAACAGCACTATGGCTTACGCCCGTCCCGAGTGTATCTATATATTTCCGTGTATGTAAATTATTTTTTCTTCTTTTCAGATATTGCTATATGTTAAAATACAAAATATCCTCATCGCTACACGTACCATTAGGTACGCAATATGTGTATGTGATATGTATTATAAGTTAATTCTCTTTCCCCATTCCATAACCTTATAGCAAATAAAATTCTGGTCAAAGTTTCTAGTATTTCGACTCGAAGAGCAGTTTGGCAACAACGCCAGGGACAGAGGGTAGCAGGCGGACCCAGCAACTGACACACTTTCGCTCAGCTCAGCGGAAATCACAATCGAGTAAAGGATCTTCATGGATTAAAAGGACGGAAGTGAGTAATTGGAGCCTGTTTCTCAGCCCCGCTTGTAATGGGGCCCCGTTAAACCAGTCCCGCTTGTAATGAGACTCTCCTTTTTATAAGCAGGGCTGGGTAACAGAGGCCCCTGTTTCAGAGTCCCGCTTGTAATAGGGCCTCTGTTACCCAGCCCCGCTTATAATGAGACCCACGTTTTCCAGCCCTGCTTGTAATGTGACCCCAGTTTCAGAGCCCCGCTTCGCTTGTAATTTGACCCTTGTTTCTCATCCATTACATTCAGCTACTTTAATAAGAGTTCACAGTATGTGTTACACGGTACCTTGGACTTGTATGCCGATAGCACTCTACTGGTATCCTTTCGCGTATTATTTGGAATTCGAGAAGAAATCGAGGCTGGCAACAGTGGGCTCATAAAGAAGAAGACACGAAACTACAAAGTGTAGCACGAAAGATCAGTACTCATAGAACAAGGACAAAGTATAATAAATGAAAGAATTACAGCCCTAACCGGCGATACTTTTACTTTTTATATCAAGAAATTATAGATATTTTGCTGAGAGTAAGTATTAGAAGCAGTGTTCAGTAGTATTTTAATAACATAAAGAATTGCTAGCCTTGCCATTGGTTTCCATAGTGATCTGTAGAGCCTATTATGGATCGTGTACCGAAATATTTTCATGTCGCAGTAAATAGAAGCTACCTGTAATATTTATGGGTAATATAATCATTTTATTGCAAAAGTGGCGTTTCTCCACGATATCTTAATGATTTCCAGCGAATTTGCATCGTATTACACATCATGCCATCTCCGGGACCTGCATTTCATTGTGGGCTGAGTTACTCTAGTAACCAGACATGGAAAAACCTCACACAACTGGTTGAGAGTATGGATGGGATTTATACCGGGCAAATACTTTTCGGGTTTAAACCCGTTTTTTTTTTTTTTTTTTTGGGCAAATACTAGGGTTTTTACTCTCCCATCCTTCAGAATTTCAAATCGCGAAATATTTTTAGAACTTTTAGATTTGTTAAAGTTGTAAGATTATAAAATGTTACAAGTTGATCAAGATGTAAGTTAATAAAATATACATTTTATGTGTAAAGGTATTTAGATATCTATTAGGTCCATAAATTGCCATATGACATATATTCAAACCCCAAAAGACGGCGACACTGTTGATGAAAAAGAAAGCTAGACACGAAAAGGTCCCCAATATCTTCAATAGCTTAGGGCCCCATCAAACTAAATCCGGCACTGGTTTTGAAGTTAAGATGTTTTATTGAGTTGTTGGTTTGTGCAAAGCGACGTGCCACGTGATTTAATTTTAAATCTAATTTGCCCTGTGTGTAGGGTTACCAACCGTCCGGGTTTTCCCGGACATGTCCGGCTTTTAACTTTTTTAGAAATGTCAGGCCGGCATTTGTCTTTTTCTTGAAAAAGTCCGGCATTTCAAAAATAAAATTAGCAAGACATTACTAGACCTAAATCTGAATTGTTTGTGCTATTTAAGGTAAACTTTATGATCATGAGCGGTAATTTGTCACTATTTATTAGCTGCTAGGGTGCGTGGTTGGTGGTAGTGTCGATATATCGCACTCGACTATTTTTGTCTCCGTAAAATTACAAAAAGTACAGAAAATTGGTAAGAACTAGCACATCAGCAAATAATATTTTTGCCTGTAACCTCTCAAAAACTTTCACCACTAGATAACGAGGCACATAACGAACGTAACTGTGGCTAGATAAATATTCATTGCTTCAAATTCATGGTGTCCGGCATTTTTTAAAAAAGTCCGGCTTTTTTTCAGAGTTTTGTCCTGCATTTGACAATTTCCAGTTGGTAACCCTACCTGTGTGCATGACAATGTTAAGAGATAATTTTTAGTTGTTTTGTATGTGAAAACTATGGGAAAATGATTTGTATGTGGATTTCTAGATGGAAAATTACTGGATGCCTGAACAGATGGGATAACGGTTCTTATAGTTAGTTGGGATTTTACTGTACCCTGATCACAATGGGAGCAGAATGCTTACAGGAATAGAAGGGAGAACGGGGGGAATATTTTGTGGTAGTTGATGTAATAGTAGATTACGGATTTTGGGATTAGGGATTAGCGGAAATTAAGTTTATTTTCTTTCTTTAGTGGTTTTCTGAAGTAAAATTTATAGCTTCTTAATTTTCTTTTCCTGGACTTTATTGGGAAAGTTTGGAAGTAGTATTGAAGGCAGTAGAAATTGATAGCTGGGTTAAAAGTATATGGATTATTTTTGTAGTGGATGCATGCTGCTGGATACAGGGATTGTATAATTATAGAGAAGTGTAACGGATTTTATGGATTATTACTGTAGTGGATGGATGCTTCTGGGACTACTGTATACCCAGGATTCTGGGACTATATATTGTAGGGTTATTGAACGGTGTAACTGGATTTTAAGGGATTATTTCTTGTAGTGGATGCGCGCTGATGGGACTATAGATTGTAGAATTGTTGAATTATGTAACTAGATTTAAGGTATGAATTCTTGTAGTGGATGCGCGCTACTTGGTTAACGGATTGGATAATTGTAGAAAGGTGTAAAAGGAATTACTGATTATTACTATAGTGAATGCATGTGGCTGGAACTCTAGATTATAGAATTATTGAACGGTGTTAATGGATTTTACAGAATTATTTCTAGTAGTGGATGCACGCTGTTGGGTTAACGGATAGTATAATTGTAGAACGGTGAAAACGGATTTAATGTGATTATATTTTTTGTAGTAGATATATGCGGCAGGGAACTTTTGGCGAAAAAGTAGAGAGCTTGACGGAACAAGCTGGTGGTATCTGTATCTGATAATATGATTGACTATATTGCATAAAACGCGGCGAAAATTGTGCACAAAGATCCCTGAGGTTTGGACAAAGATATATTGAGTAGTATACAGGAACAGATGTTGTACACATTTTTAATTTAAAATTGGATGGATTATCGGGAAATGGAGGAAATAGCAGAGAATAATTGCATGATTGTTGTCTTATATTGAACCGTGTGTTTCGGTAGCAGTTAGAGCAACTGCCTTATTAAGGTTAATACAAAGTACCGATGTTAAGAGTGACGAATGGATATTTCAGTAACAAAAGCTTATACGTAAGGTCATTGAGTTCCTATATAGTAAGGAAAGCACCCTGCCTAAATTTACCTATCAAATCCTCTATGAAAAGGGTTAGGGAAGAAATGACGTGCATGCTTGATGGTAATTAAAGAGAACAATATTATAAGAGGTCTTCAAAAAGTAGGAGTTCGTGATGATAACTGGCTTGATCTTGCCTAGCATAGAATCCAATTGCAAACGTATGCTACTGCGGCGATGAACTTGCGAGTTTCATAAGCCATTGAGTTAGCTAGTTAGTTATTTTACAATTCCCGAATTACCTAGTATTACTATCAGTCATAAGGTGATTTGAAATCCCAGCTTTCTGCGACTGACTGTTGTTTTTAAATACTAATCAATAAGGCTGGTCTCTCGAGTTAGGTGCTTAATCGCTCAACCAGATCCGGCAAAATCTTAGAGAGATATCACATCGTTCTTAAACACACTAAGCCAACCTCACACAGTTACCTGACCTAGCATCTATTTACTCCAGCGTGAGTTATTAGTATTACAAATCTAATCAATCTTTTTGTTTTGTTTCTTGCATGTTGGCATGTATAAAACATGTAAGCAATTACACAAAGAGGAAAATATTGAAAATTGGAGTAAATTCTTTAAAATAAGACCTTAAAACGAGGAAATGACCAATCATTCGAAATACTGAAAAAAAAAATGCAAAATAAAATTCACGTTTTCTGATTCAGTTTACAGTGAAATGAGTTTCGGTTATGGTCGGCATCGTTCTCAAATACTCAGAAAAAATATATTTCATCAAGTTCCGAGCCCTAGTTATTATATTCTTATTACCACAAACATGTAACAAATGTAATATTTAATATACACTTCCTAGGCACTTAAATCTTCGTATCTTCACTACATACACGTAATTGAATGTTTATTCATAAAGCCATTTTTTATTGCTTCCGAACAAATATATTCATCACATTTAACTCTCACAAGTCACTTTCTCCAATCCTTGAAAATCAAAATTGTAAACTAATAAAAGTTAAAAGCATTATTAAAAAATAATTTTTCGAATTAATTAAAAATTTGAAAAGAATTAAATGAAACCTAAATAAAAACAATTTTTCATATTTACTTTAATAAATATTCATGTCATGAAATCATTTCAACAGGCATTTAATAGGAAGAAACTTTTCTGTGTGCTCACAAACCACTGTTGAGGAAAAGATTAATTCAGTATTTCGTATGGTGTATTGTGTTATAGGGAATCGAAGAGTGGAGAAGAAAAATCAGAAGCCTTCGAAGTGGGAACAAGAAGAAGAACGCATTAATAGACTAGACACAGAAGATGCGTAAAACAGACGCAATTGAAGGTGCGGTTGAGGGAATAGAAGAAGAAAATGAAGAAGACGATTTCAGCTCTTTGAGAGTGTTAAGGAAGATAAATCATATGCTGAGACAAAAAGAAAGCATAAAATCCGGATGAATGTAGGAATCTTAGATCTGCTTTCGGCATAACACACATTATAGTGATGGTTTTCTCTTACATGGTTTGCTCCTTTAATCATGGTGCATGTTTGAATCAAGTTATTTAAGATACTTTATTTAGTCAGGGAGGATATGATGCTATCATTCGTGAAATTTTATCATCTGAGCAAAATGGTACATTTAAAAATTAAAAGAAGATTAGATCTCTTGCTGGAAGAAAGAGTAGGGCATTTGCTTTCTGTGCACGTGGACTATTAACAAGCAATTCACTCAATGTTATAAAAATGGGACGGCTGAGAGTCCAGTTTGTCATTCCAACATGGCGAATCGCGCATACTTCCTGGAAAGGAAGAAGAGGATATTGTGAATGTGCAAATAAATTTTAATTATCTAAATTTGTCCTTAGCTACTAATTATTATAAAATAAGTGTTATTGCAATACACTCCCTCCTTAAGAGCAGTGATCTTTGAAATCTTGAAACCTGATATTATTTCACTATTGTTATTGAAGAAAAAAACTTAAATATTGCTTACCTGTTTATCCTCACACGTACCTCTTGGTCGGCTTCATCAGATGCAACCTTCACATGCCTTAAACTATTTCACATAAATTAAAAATTTGTAATTAAAAGTGGCTCAATTAACATTAATTCTTATGGCCAGTTGCAATGTTTTGGTCAATTGAACATGGCGGCAAGGCGCACTTCCGGCCCATATTTTTTTTCTTATTACTAGTCGTATTATATTCTTACGTCCATGGGAAATTTAATGACAAAAGAGACAAGTTTGTTCATATACTGTGATTTTGTTTAGTAAGGGAGAAGGTTGGTTGAGTATTGTATAGAGTTCATTGTAAAATATGGTGGCAATGCACAGGAGAAAGAAATTAAAATACTCTATTTAATTTTCATCTGCATATAAAAAAGAAATACTAAAAAATGTGATTTTATTGCATTTAATGCAAAATAAATTGAGATGAAAAACAGAAGCTTAATGACGGTGAAAAAGGGACAATATTCAAAAACTGAAAGAGAAATATTTTTTCACCTTACATGAGTGTGTTACATTTCCTCGCTCTAACGCGAACTACCAAGAGCGGTTAATTATTTTCCCAGGAATTTGATATTCTCTTAGTGGTAATGTTTATTTGGTTACAAATTGCCTTTGTATCCATGGTACAAGAGAACTAAAAAAGTTTCTTTCCACTAAAAAAAAAAGCTTGAAGATTTGATTTACATTGATGTAGAAAAAAGCAACAGCAAATATAATATGTGGGAATCATTTTTCAAATATGTATGTTTACATTGTGAGTTCCCAGTTTGTGCAAAACGCACAAGAACAAAAGGTCAAACGTTTACTTTTATTTCATAGAGTCATGACTAACAATTGTTCTTCAAATGTTGTTTTGAAATTGAAAACGTTTATGCGTAATTAACGATAAATATTTGTTTTTCTTTCTGAAATGCAAGTAAATTTATTCTACTGCTTTGATACGAAAGTATGACGAATGCGTCGAATATAAGCTACACGTAATTTTTAACGAGATTGAAAGAGCTTGACGAGATTGCAGTACATATATACTATTCATACATTATTATTATTAAAGGATAAATGAAATCCCGAGTGGAAGATTTCGGAGATGATATTCTAAATTATTTATTTTAAAGCATATAGAAATAATAGTATCCGGAGCACGTTGAAATTTTAGATTGTTAAAATGGATAACTCGTGATTTTCACGATGTTACCGCTTGGAAAATACTTTATTATACTTGCGTAAACTGGAAGAGTGACAAGAAACAATTTTCTGAATTTGTTAAAATGGAAATTCAGATTTTCTCTCGAAACGAATACTTTAGAAGAACTTAGAAATGCATTGGCTTCATTGAGATTAAATAATCTGTGTTTGAATTTTTAGGTGAAACTGTTCTATTTTACTTTACACATCATATATATGTAACTCACAAAAGTACCTGAATGTAATATGAGGAAATTTATCAAAATTTATCCATTAAAATATAAATTTTGTACAATCCAGAGGTTTAGCAAAATTGTTAACAGGTTTCTATTAATATTTTTGGAGATAATCTATTAATATCGTATAAAAAAGCGAAATATTTTAAATGAAAGATTTCTAGAATGATTTTTAGCAAACTAATAAATGAAAGATATAAATGAAAGATTTCTAGAAGATTGTTCATTTAGTTACAAATCTTTATTTCTGTTACTATAACCACAATGGGAATTATATGTATTACACTATATAATGTTTAGGTAATAAGTATTTTATATTATAAATATTGTTTAGATACATTTATTAGTTTGCATGTGATTTTAGGCTTTTAGTTAGTAACTTCACCTTTTTATTAAATATGGAGCAAAATAGATATATCTCAATTAAATAGTGATTAAGTTATTTTATTCACTTGTTTATTATAAAATTTAACACATTATTTTTTACTGATATGAATATTCAGTTCAATTTATTAAAGTGCTATGAACAGCTGAACAGTCAATATAGCACTGAGTCAGATACACAAATTACAAAACAAGAAGAAAATGAAATATATTCATAAAAGGATACAAAACAGAAAAATAAAAAAAACTGATTACACAAGGTCAAAATTACATTTGATTAGTATATCTCCCCTGTTATTTTGCCAATGGTTCATAAAATTTTGTTTGATATGAGGGGACATTAAAGTACATATTTATGAAATATCCACAGTTAATTTCATTAACTAATATCTTCATAAAGATTTTTTATCTATTGCCTTTCATCCTGTTTCCAGAACTTCTAGATCAAAGTAATCACACCATAATTAAAGAGAAAATAATAGACCAAACTTAAAACATAACACTCTTAAGAAACACATTTGTACGTAACAATTTGCTTTATAAATTATTTTTATTACGGTGCTATGAATGGTTGAGTGGCACTTAGTCAATCGATAGTCAAATATACAATAAAATACAGACAAGAGTTATTGTATAGTGATATTACAAATATTAATAAAACAATCGAATTAAATCATAATTATAAATAAATATTTTGAGCAGTTTGTCATTTTATCAGATGTAGTTAATACATGGAGATGTCTTGTTTGGTACAAGGGCATAGTGAAATTGAGTTTTTCGATAAAATGATTACAAGATAATAAATTCATTAAAATTTTCAGTAAAAAGTTCTGGTCAAGATTCATTCTTCTTTGCTCCAAAGTATCAAAATTGAAGAATTCATACCAATAATCATAATTAAAAGAGTAATATAAAATCTTAAATTTAAAACATGGTAATCTGAAAAAGCATCCTTTGTACTGCTTCCAGTTTATTGGAAGCGGTCTTAGATATATCGTTGTAGACATTGGAAGCGTATTCTAGTCTGGATCTCACAACAATTTATATAAAATTAAAAACGTAACAATTTTGTTAAAATCATATCATTGATCAAAAATAAATCCACTTTATTCTCGGGATTCATCTATTAGTCTGTTAATATGCTCCTTAAACTTATCTTGGAGTCGAATAAAACACCTAGATCCTTAGTACTGTTTACCTTGTCCAAACCTATGTTTTCCACCTTATATGAGCTAACGTAATACTGTGTTTTGTTGGTATAGCTTACAAATTTTGATTTCTTTATGCTAATTTACATGTTATTTTTGAGACATCACTGGTTAACACGATCTATAAACAATTATATTCCTGGTAATAAACAATTATATTCCTGGTTATTAACTTCTCTAAATATCTTTAAATCATCTGTGTGCAGGAGTAAATTAGAAGTGGTAATTTCATTACCAAAGTCGTTACTATAAATGTTGAACAATAGAGGTTCTAATGGGGAGCCTTGCGGTATACCTTTGTATATAAAAGATGCGTCGAAGACGAAGTTACCTAATTTAATGCTGAACCTTCTGTCAGTTAAATAACTCTTGAACCAGGTAACAAACATGGGCGAAAATCCAATCATTGAAAGTTTATTTAACAGAATGTCATAAACAAATTAAACTAACAGCATACAATTATAACACCAATAAAAATTTTTGCACAACTCATCATATTTTTTCATAAACCCTGAATCACTATAAATAACAAATATTTTAACACTGTAATACAACCAATCCTAAATAATTATTCCCA
Source organism: Lepisma saccharinum (assembly GCA_022664845.1). Lineage (NCBI taxonomy): Eukaryota > Metazoa > Arthropoda > Insecta > Zygentoma > Lepismatidae > Lepisma > Lepisma saccharinum. The sequence goes on along the minus strand of JAGDQP010003944.1, from coordinate 37,351 downwards.
TGACTACGAATAATAGAAACCCAGATAGATAAACCTAAACTACCTTCACAAACACAAAAAAGTAAAAAAAAAAAGTCTAAAATAAATGTCAGAAAACATACTTAGAATAATAATCTCCAAACTAAGAAGAATTATTAATAAATGCTTTCACTGAGAAACAAAACATCAAACAATTATAGTAACAAAAAAAACAGAACAAATAGGAAAAATTAATATTGACATATATTTTCATAATTTAACAAAAAAATAATGGTCTTGTAAATCATAAATGAGCCCTTATTGCCCTGAAAGCATCAAGAGAAAATAATAATATTCCTCTTCAGTCCCCAAAACTAATATTTTCATTAAACTACCCCTTGACTCTTGATATTAAATTAACAATAATTTTACTAATAATTCTAGTTGCCCTCATCTTCCTTTTTACCTAATTAACCCACGCTCTATCGATAGGCATCACCTTAATCATTAACACTATTGTTACATCCTTAATAATTGTAACCCTTTCATAATCTCCATGATTTTTCTACGTACTTTTCCTAGTTTTCTAGGTGGGATATTAGTACTATTTATCTATGTAACTAGACTAGCTTTAAACGAAATATTCCACCTCAAAAACAAAATAATAATTTTATTCCCAATCATTGTTATTATAATTACTATAATTCTAGCGACATACCCCTGCCTAAGTACCATTCTCTACTCCGTACAAGACTAATTAGAAATAACTATTGAACAAGAAGAAGTCACCTGAATAAAATTTTATAATAAATCACCATCTACCATCACATTAACTCTGGCAACATATTATGTTTTTATTACCCTAGTTGCAGCTGTAAAAGTAACAAACCTACAACAAGGTCCCATTCGACCTAATACATCTTATGTCAATACAAATACGAAAACAACACTCCCTTCTCAAAATTGTTAATAATACCTTAATTGACCTACCAGATCCCAATAATTTTGGTCATTAAACCTTGAATATATTTTGGAAGCTGGTTTGGTACATTTCTTACATAGACCCATTTACCAACAGTAGGTTGCTGCCTAAGACGTTTGGTTGGTTTATATTGATTAGTATCATACGATTTCCTAACCTTTGTGTGCCACATATTAAACCTAGTACTTGGCTTATGGGTAAATATTAGTTGAGCTGGCGTTAGCCCATTTAATGGCGGTGTATTGGCAAACCTTAAATAACTTTGGATTTCCTTAACTATCCTGTCCCAGTACTGACTGATTATTTGAAAGATGGTGTTTTAATAAATTCTTGATATCTTGCATGTGTCCTTGTGCCAGTCCATTACTCTGTGGGTGGTAAGTTGAAGACTTGTCTACTATAATGCCATGCATCAGACATCAATTACTGAAATTCCAAGATGAAAATGGTGGACCATTATCAGAGAATATCACTTCTGGACATCCATGTACTGACACATATTGGTTAGCTTGCGTATTCTTTCTTGGGATGTGGTACGTCGTACTACATCTATTTGGATCCAAAGTAAATATCTGTCTACCATCAACAAAAATTTCTTTCCAGCAAAGTCGAAAATATCTAAATGTAATCTTTGAAAGGTGTTGGGTACTTTTGCCCCAGTTGCGAAGTTAACTTGTGATTTAGATTTTTGAAATTCTAAATAATTATTACATATGTGTATATATGTTTCTCCCTCCTGATCCATTCCTGGCCACCAATAAAAATCCCGTAATGTGGTTTTGAACCGGTTTATCCCTAAATGCATTTTATGAATAGAATCGAGTCTTTCTTTCCTAAACGCTGGTGGAATGATTAATTTATCTCCACGAAACAAACCATTGTGGTCGATGTTTAACTGCGTTCTTCTACCAAAATATATTTGATATGTCTTATTTTTGAACTGTGATAGAAGTGTTGGAGTTGGAGTACGACCCTAGCAGATGAACATAAATTACGTGTATTTGAAAATAAGGTTTTGAGAAAGATATATGGGCCAAAACGGGACGAGATGACTGGAGAGTGGAGGAGACTGCATAATGAAGAACTCCACGGACTGTACGATTCACCAGATGTTGTAAAAATAATGAAATCGAGACGACTAAGGTGGGCAGGGCATGTAGCTCGGATGGGGGAAAAACGAAGATTATATTCAATCCTGGTTGGAAGGCCCGATGGAAAGAGGCCATTGGGAAGACCGAGACGTCGTTGGGAGGACAATATTAGAAGAGATCTTCGAGAAGTAGGTGTTCGTGATGAAAACTGGCTTGATACTGCCCAGGATAGAATCCAATGGCGAACGTTTGTTACTGCGGCGATGAACTTGCGAGTTCCATAAGCCATAGAGTTAGTTAGTGATAGAAGTGTTCTTGGCCACCCATCTCTGGTCCACGCCCACACATTCTTTAATACTGAATTCTGTTTTATTTTGGCGGGTATTGACCTGACCACCAGAGAACTTTCCCGAACACTTAAAATATAAACTTGAAAACCTATCTCATCACCTGTATTATTTACCGATGGTAATCGAGATAAATCGGGAACTGGAACTTGTTTAGAATACACTATTTTACAGTCATATCCCGATAGAAATAAGGCAAAACGCACTAAAAAGGGATGAATTACAGAAGGTATAGCCTTATCTCCACAAATATTAATTTCATGGGAAGGGAGTCCGTAATGACCGTAAGAAACCGGCCATATAAATGTTTATGGAAATTCTTTACGCTGAAAACCAAAGCTAGTGATTCTTTCGAAAGCTGAGAGTAATGTCTTCCAGCAGTTGAAAGTGAAGCTGAAGCACAAGCAATCGTTTTCAACTTACCATTCGCATCCTCATTACAAAGCTGCACCCCTACCCGATACGGACTAGCGTCGGTTATCAGCCACACTTCTTCATTTGAGATAAACAAGTAATTTCTATTACTATTCATAATCGATTCTTTTAATTTGTAGAACTGTTCTTGATGTTATTCAGTCTAATTCCACTTGGATTTTTTCTGCATTAAATTAGGGTTATGTAATAAATGAGTATGCGATGACATTGAACACAATCTTTTGAAAATAATTGACCAAGCCTAGAAACGAGCGTCGTTGAGATATATTCTCATGAGGGAGACACTGCATGATGGCCTGTTTATGTTTCAGCAAAGGAATGCATCTCTCAGCTGCAATCTGATGACATAAATACTCTACTTGCTGTGAAAGAACAGGCATTTTAAAATATTAACTTTGATACCTAATTCACAAAATTTCTTCAACGCCATACTTGTTTTATTGTAACAGTCCTCGATACCACAACCACCAATTATAACGTCATCGAGAAATACCTGTGCAAAGTCCTATTGCTCTTGTAATTTGGTCAGTGCTGTATTAATCTTATCCTTTAAACTGCAAGGTATTCTACATGATTTTCTAAATAATGGGGCAGCCTGTGGAACTAATCTCACGTTTACTTGATGACTGTCGTACATAACTTTTGAATACGAGAGAATACTCTATTTTTAGTTTTTTTTAAATGATTTTGTGTAGCTTTAGTTATAGTGTTAGACACCATCTTCGATGCCGATTCCCAAAATAACTGCCTCCAATGTAGCCAAAACATATTAATTCCAGTCCTTTCTAAAATAACATATTTTATAGAATTACTCAGTACAAAAAACTGCAACATAGCTTGGAATACATGGGAGCATAATTATTCTTTTACTAGCATTGATTACCATCTGCTGTACACAGTTCGTTAGCTGCATCCATTAGTTTAACATCTGGTGCCACCTTCTCTAAATTCCATTGGGAAATCACGTTAGCACATGCTCCACAATCTATTTCAACTCGCAAACCGTGATTATTTGTCCTCATGTTTCGAGTACGTGGTGTAGAATCAATTTGAATAATGTTTCTTATTATTGTATTTAATTCTCCTGGTCGGTAATTAGAATTATTTACTAATTGATTATCACTCAATTTCTCTCTTCATCTGGACACTTTGTTTATGCTACTTGTGTCATCCTTGCACCGTGTCTTTTAAATGTTGTAGCCATATTTAAGGTCTGTTCCAACTATTTCTTAATGTCGAACCTATTCTCCTTAATCCAATCTTTATCAGATCTACTAGTTCACAACAGTATGCGTAACTTCGATGTTAACATCTGTTGTCGCCAGTTTAATTAAAACTAAAGTGCATTCTCAAATAATATATTAAATATTTACTTTGAAAACACAACTAATATATTTTGTACACATATGATTCCTAGATATTTACTTCATTTCTAAAGCAGTTTTTATTGTTGTTGTATATTTTATTTCATTGGCTACTCAAAATGAGCCTGCCTTAATGAAGGCATTGGTATTTACAAGTATTTCTTACATATTCTATATATCAATTACAATTGTCTTATTTCTCGCCATTAAAAGGAATAGTTATACGTTTTACATAGTCTATTGATGTTATCCACTTCATCCTCAACATGTTCATGGTGAAACGTTGCTTATACTAAATGTCCAGTATGCATAAGATTCATGTGTTATAATATAAATCAACGTACATGATTTCAAAAGTATACATGATTATATTACAATATTATTGATTCCAAGAATATTTAAAATCAATCATCAATGGATCTCCACACACCTTATTCAAATCTAAAACGAAGAGTATATATAAAAGTAAGATAAATCATGACAACTGCTGTCTTCTGTGAAATACAAGCGTAGATGTGTTACGATGCAGTGACATTTTCTGCAGTCTGGCGATATATCAAGAAGTCCTGCAGGTTGCTTCCAATGACCTAAATTTTGTTTCCAAAGGGACGCTGTTCCAAGATGATAAACCACTTCTGTACGCGACTCTATGTCAGATAACTGTTTACAGAGCGTAGCAGACCATAACCTGCACAATAACTGGTCCTTAACATTATCGAACCACTTTGGAGTATTCACGACTTTGATTCTAGCAAGAAACTTTCCGCTACCATAATCATTAACGCAGATTAAGAATGTTCCGCGAGACAAATCTTCCAAATACTTCTCAACACAATGCAGAATCTATATGGATCCATTCCATGGCTTAGAGCTGCCTCTTTGCGTACTAGAAGGAGGTTCAGTTTCGTATTCAACCATGTAATGGCACTTTTGACAAGTGTTTCAGTTAACATGTATAAACGTTATATGTATGTATATAGATACTAATTTGGGGCATTGTTACCTAAAGGCCTTAAAATTAAATTCAGATTCAAACACTAATTTAGGTGAGCATAGAAGGTAATGTGTAAATGAAGTACAGGAAATAGTGCTGAGAATATTCATAACAGAAATCCTTGTCGCTATCTTCCCGAATTGCTTCGTCGGTAAATATGATAGAAGACAGTTTGGGTCGGGTTTAAATCATATACCTCTACGGTTCGTTAATATACAGCACTATTAAATAATAAAGTTTGCAGTTGTGTTAATTTTCACAGAGAAATGAGAGGACTTGTTAGATCATGAGATAGTATGTGTGTGTTGAGAAACAATCATTCGAAATACGCTCATATTTCCCTTTTTATTGAAAATCTCCTTCATTTATTGGAGTTTTTCACATACGCATTTCCAATGTGGAGATTGTTGAAAAGCACAAAATTGCCAACATGAGCTTCTGTGTGATACTTTTAATCATAAGTTTAAATATTAGCTGAAAATTCCAGAGGGTATTACTATCCTTTCATTTCTACGTATATTGCCTTTTTCGTGAATGTTTACAGGCTATTTTATAGAAATATTAAAAATAGGTCGCGTTTCATTTCACGAATAATATTCATATTAAGTAAACAGGGCTTTTCTTTTGTTTTCAATCTCCAATTTAATGTTTAAGGAAGAGTTGGCCAACGATGAAGGAGGGAGAAGAGACGTTTGCTGTAGCGATTTACGAGCTGTAACCTAATCGGCTTACGCACGGAAGGAGCGGGTTTTTGGTAAACTGCCCTATAACGAACGCTAGAGCACAAACTAAAAGGAAATTAGTTTCCGTCTCGCAAAGGAAATTTATTTACAAGAATAGTCGGTGTGGAAAATGTGTTTGCTATGGCTACAATCGATAGGGCATAGAATAGACTATCTGAGCCGAGTAGGTAGTATGTGCATATTAAAAGCCATGGATGGTATTTTGATTTCATTTTCATTTAGATCCTTTTGTTTTCGCTTTCATTTAACCTTTATTCTGATCAGCCCATTGCTAAGAATTTTACTCAGATTAGAAGATTTCAGCATACATTTTAACACAGGCGTCCATTTGGATCATGATTTACGAGCACGTAATATAAGTCCACCACTTACACAGGTCAACAGGAGTTTGGTAACATGGATGAAAGTAGGTGTTTCTTATCGTATTTTTGACACTGATTTAAGATATGAATGTGAAAATTTTCCACTACGTGCCGTTTTTCTGTTATTTTGTCTTGACATGTACCAGGGTGAGTCATATGTTCGTAGCGTTGGGTTGCACCGCCCACTCGATGCCGGAAAACCGTGTGCAACGTGTAGAACAGGTGAAGGTGGTGGTGGCAGAAAGCGTGTCTGTCTGATCACAGCGCTAACGGTGTGTGGGAGGAACTACGCGTTGAATACACAGTTGGCAGGACAATGGCTGAGGAGAAACTTGCGTGTCGTGTGCTTCTGCGCCATTACTAAAAAAAAGGCGTTGAATGCAGCAGCAGCAGCCAAGGAAATTTGTGCCGTAGAAGGTGAAGGTACTGTCCACCCGCCCACAGCTAGAAAGTGGTTTCAACGTTTGCGGTCTGGTGACACCAGTCTCGATGATAAGCCCAAGAGTGGACGCCCTGTGACGACGGATATCGATGCCCTCCTAAACGCTGTTGAAGGAAACCCAGGAAGCAGTACCCGTCAGCTGGCAGATGAGGTCCAGACATCACAAACCAGTGTCGTTCGTCATCTGCGTCAACTTGGGTTTCGCTCCGGGCAACCGAGAATGGTTCCCCATGGCTTGACTCCCGCTCAAGCTCAACAACGTGTGGCCCTGTGTGAAGAACTGCTTCGAAACCCAACTGACGACAGGTTTTGGAGGCGGATCATCACGAATGATGAAAAGTGGATCTTTCTTCGTTATCCTGACACCGGGAAACAATGGCTTCGACCAGGTACCTAGGCGCAGCCAGTGGTTCAAGAGGGCGGTTTGAAGAGAAGACAATGCTGTGTGTGTAGTGGAATTTCGAAGGTCCGGTGCACTGGTAGTTCGTTCCGTAGATGGGACATTGTATGCTGAACAGCTGCAAGGGGTATACGACATTGTGCGCCGTCGTTATCCAGCACTGGTCAAGAAGAGTCCGCCAACACATTGCAGACATGGATGGCGTGGCCATTTTACCACACATCCCTACAGTTCCGACCTTGCGCCATCTGATTTTCATCTGTTTCGTTCCATGGTACATTTCCTGCGGGGCAGACAATTCCATTCCGAGGATGATGTGACAACTGGCATTACTGAGTTCTTTGCTTCAAAGCCTGCATCCTGGTATCGTCAGGTGCTTGTGTCACTGGTGGAACGTTGGAGAAGGACCATACAGCGTGATGGGATGTACTTCGCCGAATAGGCTTCTGTGGTACAGGGGGAGGCGGGTGCTGCACATTATCCATGAAAACGCTTCGAACATATGACTCACCCTGGTATCAAGCTGCAGTGTAGGCCAAGCAAGGGATAAAAATGGACGTACCTAGAAAAAATACAGGAGTTTTGAAAATTGGCAGTATGACACAGTTCCATGTACTGAGTAATGTACTAAATTTATTACTTTGGTACCCTACCGCTCGCTCCGCCATATTGAAAAGAAACTTTGTATGAAAAAGCATTATAGATCTCCAAACATTCTGCGTCTGAAATACGACTTGTAATACAAAAAATATAATTTCGGAACTATAAAAGATATTGCTTTCAAACTTTCAGTGTTTTTAACACATACCTGAAGGTATACATGTTTATAGCTATGATCAACTATAAAGCTTTTATACGTGAACGCACGCCATTATAACGTATAAGTATAGAATAAAGAAAACGTAAAAGTTATCATAACAAAAAAATCTTACGTAGTGAGTGCTTTTCTAGATCATATTTGAAATCAACACCCCAAATTTAGTAAAAAGAACTATTATTGTTATCAATGTTACCGAAAAAAAGTTTTTTTTAGCCGTGTGTTACTTGTTAATTTGATTGTTATTAAACAATCAAATATTGTCATAGAAATAGCGATATATTGATATTCTAAGTTAGGACTTGTTCTGGAGGAGTACGCGAAGCAAAGTGACAGTAATAGGCGTAAGAAAGAAATTATTTAATATAAAAGCGTTTATACTTATCGCATATACCAGTGATTCTATGTAGATAAAGATATTGTTTGTAGTACAGTTAATAAACAATGTACCAGAGAGATAGTTGTCAAGAATGTAAGATGTTACTCATTTGTTGTTTTGCTATTTGGACCAGTTTCTGTTTAGTAGATACACAACGAATTAGTAAATTAATCATTATTGGGCATCAGGCAGATTTCCATCTTAAGACCTATAGAAGATAGAGAGCATCTTTATAGCAACCCTATATAGTCCTGTCCCTAGCCTATACTCCATAGAAGTTTTTGTTTTGACAGGTAAAACCTTGTTCTCCTTATTCGTTACCAACTAGAGAAGACATTTATCTTGGGTAGACATCTGAAAATATTCAGCGAAACTTTTGGCAGCCATTTTTCAAAATGGCGACCTTTATGTAAACAAAATATTTATCTATTGCCTCCACGCTATTACATAAAATGCTTGGTCTTTACGAAAACTTGGATGCATTGTTTAAACTGTAGTAATAAATTGCATACGTAGTGTATAAGAACTAAAAGTGTTTATTTATTGGGTTACTGCGATTGAAATGTCCGCCCCCAAGTGCGTCATTTACAAAGGACAAAACATGAAAACTACATTACCTGGTTACTCGAAGTAGTCGCCGTCTACACACTCTTGCCATCCTATTTGCTGGACGTATACAGAGTGTGTGACGTTAGATGCGTGACCTCGGTCGATTCCTGTGTTGTTTTGCTGAGGTGCGTTTCCCACTAGGCGTCAAAGCGGTCAGTTCATTCGCACGAATCCACTATAACTTGCATTCCTGTTTGCAACTCCAAATGTTACCCAAAGGTCCTTAGTATTACATCATCATCTGTGTCATTTGCTACAACAACAATAGTTTTAGCTCCCTTTTTTAGCTGCCCAGTAAACGTGCTTGACCAGGGTAAGTCTGCTTCTGTCAAGTCCACATTTGAATCCTGCAACGTATTTTCTTGGTCTTTACTGCATAACAGCGCATGGATATTTCCAAAGTCTTCCATCATACCGCTAAGAATAACTGTGGGTATGTTTTCGGAAGCAACACCTTTGAAGAACTCTGGCGAACATGTGCAGTTTAACTTTGTTGCTGTTAGAGGCCCAAAACTTGTTGGTGTCTCCATATTGTTTTTGCCTGGAAGTCCACAACGTTCAAGTGAAATAACAAATTCCTTAGAATGTTAGTTTAACTATATTCTTCAAAAGTTTTGACGTTGCTAGGAAGACTAGGAAGATTTTTTTTTTCACATTCAGAATTAACTGGCACGTAAGTTTATCTCCTGGTTTGGTATAACTTTTTGTTAGTCCAGCTTCACAAACTGTGGGTTTACCAGCTGCTGGAATTGAATTATCTTGAAAAAGTACCATAACGGTGTGATGAGTGTCCTTTGTACGTCCAGAGAGATTAGATCTGTCTTGAAAATCAAAATTACATCAGAGCACCTAATGTAAATAAATTTGCATGAAAGTGATTTAGCTTTTTAACTTGATTTTTGGAAGCAGAGACGGTGTAACAAGACAGCAAGCAGATTACGATTTCTCAAAAGGTCATTGTAACTTACTGATAGTTCACAACGGTTGAGTGAATCAATTCTCTGCTTTTGCATTTATCATAGACACTGTGAGCAATCATTAATTACAGGGGTACTTCTTTACGATCACGATTGTTAAAATATGAAAGAGTCTGGAATAGAGAATATATTTGGCAAATCAAGCGTTGCATTCCATTTGTTACATTTTCTTCTCTTATTCGAAATCTATAGAATTAGAATCACTGTCGTCTTCATTGTCACCATAATCATTGTTATTTGTTAACATGTTCAAAAGATTGTGTTTCCTTGTGTTGAATAGATCTGAGAGGAATATTAACATATTTTCTGGCATTTGTGTATTCTAGGACCTTTAGAGTTCTTCAGAATCACAAAATGTATATTCCAAACCAAAGTTAATGTTCATCAATTCATCCATAAGAATCTTTGCTGCAACTCCTACTTCATTGTTTGATCGAATTTTTTCAGTTAACATTTCGTTAGTCAATTTTGATGAGAACACCATAAGGGACTCATTTACTTTGTCGGTTGAGCTGAATGTTACGGTATCGCCATATTCTTTATTAGAAAAGACTTCACTGTTATAGACACCAATTGAATTCTCTTTGGATTCCAGGAAATGACGTATTTCAGTCAAAGTAAAATCACATCCAGCTTCTATCATTGGCTTCAGTGCTTTGTCCAGATAAAGGTCATATTTTCGGGATTATTTTAAGACTTTAACAGCGTCGTGACATATTATTTTCTCTTCTGTTTGAACTTAGAAATATATTTCGTCATACATACTTTATGATAATGTAAAACTTCAGCAAATAGTCTCTCCTTGCCGTCAATGTCTGCTTCATGCTCATACACTTCATCATTAAAATAACTGGAAGCTGCTGAAAAGTTATTAGCTGACAAATAACACTATTTCAAGTGGACACTCAGATCTAGAAGATATATAAATGTTTAAAATTAGAATAAAAAACTGAGTTTTTATGTCAGAGATTAGGTGCCATTGGCCAGTGATTGAAGCGAAATTGGCGAGAAAATTTATTAATAGCATTGCTTTTGGAACACCGCTTACGAATATCTGGCGCTATTTTATGCTCAATGCCGCGCACTACGCTGAAATCACTGTAATCCGCACATCGTTATGTCTATAGCAATCCAGATTGTGACACCAATACATATTAAAATTGACTAGACTCTGTTAGATTATACGTCCCCGGAACAACGTTACACACATTCTATGGATTCTACCCAATTCTACACTTGAACCAATGTGAGTCTCTCTTGACTATGAGTATAGCGACGTGCAGCTATCAGTGTCATTCGACTGTCTGTCACCGTAGTGCGCGGCATCGAGTGTTAACTAGCGCCAGCTATTCATAAGTAGCGTACCCAAAACAATGCTATTTATATTTTTTCCGTCTATCTCTTCAGCCAATGGCACTTAATCTTTGACACACAAAGTCAGTTTTCAGTTCTGATTTTAAATATTTGTATCCCTTCTAGCTCTGAGTGTTTACTTGAAGTAGTGTTACTTGTGAGTTTGATTCAGACAATATATGCTTGGTTCTGTCTTTGTCACATTGTTGCTTCCCACATGTGATGGTGGCATTAGTTCTCTACGACATGAACGAGATGTTGATGTTCTTCTTCAGATATTTTTAAATTTGGAATCATCACTTTCACTTCCACCCGTTCCTGTCTCTTCCAGTTTTTCAATACCTTCTTGCCTCTGCTTCTTATTTCTTTCCAGTGTTTTAGTCACGGTATATGTTTTGTAGCACTTACTATTACAATGATATTTAAAGTTCTCACTCCCACGAATGAATTTAAGTCTCTTGAACACAATCTTGACAAACTGCGTCCCTTACTCTTTTCCGACCTATTTCAGTAGACATTAACTTCGCTCTAGGATTTTGGTATATGATACAAAGATCCGCATTAACATTTCCCCTCAAATTGGAGTAATCCTTCATTCCAAGACCAATTCCTTTCAGTGTTCTTATATTCAATTTTGACACCAAAACAAAGGAGAAAAGTTATGTGGTCAAATTATTTTTCTTTATGGTCTCGTAAAACTATTGAAAATTATTTTTTTTCTACAAAGGGTCAAATTAAAATAAACAAATACTTTTCATTCCAATGAATATTTGTTTCAAATAATCGTTTTACTTAATTTTATTAGCAGGAAATTAATAATACTAAATGACGTACTTGGGACAGACATTTCAATCGCACTAACCCAATAAATAAACACATTTTGTTCTTATACACTACGTATGCATTTTATTACTACAGTTTAAACAATGCACCTAAATTTTTGTAAAGAACGAACATTTTATATAATATTGTGGAGGATATAGGTAAAAATATATGTCTGTTATTTACACTAAGATCGCCATTTTGAAAAATGGTTGCCAAAAATTACGCTGAATTTTTTTCTAATATCTACCCTAGATAATAAATGTTTTCTCTAGTTGGTAACGAATAAGGAGAACAAGGTTTCATTTGTCAAAACAAAACTTTCTACGGGAGTATAGGCTAGAGACTGGATGAATGTTTGCGTCTCTGTCTGTTATTTACACACGCGTCCATTGATTTTAAAAATTAGGTACTGGGATAGGTCATAAGGTAATCACGTCACTTATATTACTCCCCAGTTGTATGTGTTATCAACCATTTTCCAAAATTCAATTTTTCAAATTCTTTCCATATCGTTGGGACATATTCGCACCAAACTTGGTACAAACATTATCCGATACAATAGAAAAATAATTCCCCGTCTTCAATCAACCCAGTTGTCAATGTTACCAAGCTATTTCAAAAATCAATTTTTCAAATTGCTCTCATACAAATGGACGTATCCGCACCGAAGTTGACTTGAACGATACCATAAAAAATGCTGCGCAAGTGCATTAATTAACGGATTAATTAGGAAAGAATAATTAGAAAAAGCGAGAATACAACACGGTTGTTCTGGTGATAGCCAACCCAAGTAGCACAAAGTGGATTTAAGATTGAGAAAATCTGTGAATGTAAAGCTGTAAATTATTACCATGTTTACGAATTTAGAATTTACAGTAGAAAAGTTGCTATGGCCATTAATTATAAAGAATTCAATAAATTTCCGTAAAACTATTTTTTTGCGAAGAGAGTCAATAAATCTTTCTTCAAATTAACTTGTCCGCTAATCATGTTTTGCTATTAGACCACAGAGTATGAAACAACACGATTATATTTATTACAGTGATGTCCCCATGAGTTTGTCTACTCTATGATGGCGTCTGGAGCGCTAATAACATTTAAGGTAAAAAAAAAGAAAAGAAAATGGTTCACTGCAAAGTTTCAGTTTGATACATTTGACAGTTTCGTAAACAATTTCTTGCAAATTCTTCCAAAAAACTCTGAAAGGATAACACCTTTTAAGCTATAATCGAAGGACGTTTCAAATAGTTTAATTTATTTATATCTTTCAAGCATCTTAGGCTCATGCCGGGATAGGGTGGGCGAGAGGATGTTGGTAAATAGTCAGCCTGACCCTAATTTGTAGGTACCAACCCGTTATTTGTCGAGTGTGACTAAGAAAAAATCCTGGAAAAACTTCAGTCGGGATGGGCTCTTTCAAATGATGTCACTCACGAAAATGCCATTTACGAAAATTGAACACTTTGGCAAGAGATCGCAGAAAATAGGGCAAGATGCAAAGACTTACCGAATAATACCTCTTCTTTGATATTAAAGCGCGTATTCATATTATCTTCCCGTTTGGGCTGAATCACAGGTATTGATTAACACATCTTCATTAACTTGAATTGGTGATACAAATTATTTTCATCAAAATCTTACATCTGAAACTAAATGGAACTTACTGTGCTTCCACTTATATGTATAAAGTATTACCTACGCTCCAGACGTTCAAGGGGAAATCTCGCAGGTTGAAGCTATAGCTGTAACTTGTGTGCCGACAAATTCCGAAACGTAGAACTACAGGAATGTTCATTTCAGCAGACCTTAAATTCACTGCGGAAGTTTCATATTGATTTGCGATTTCTGTGTTCCCTTGTTAGTCACCTATAACTGTCAGCCTCTCATATAATGATGTTCTGACACAGTAACCCTACACAATCTGTGTTAAACGATCCGTTGTTACAAGACTTTCTTTTCTACTATGAAAGATACTGCTCCTCTCAACAAAAGCAAGGTAACTGGAAAGTGAAAACATTCAAAATAATAGAATACATTAACAGTTGTTTAGCAGTAAACATCCCTCAAAGTGAACTGATTGGATACATCCAAATTCCAACAGAAGAGTGTTTATGATTATCGCGTACTTGAGATGAAGATGAAATACCAATAAAATCCTACTAAGGTGAAATCTATTGGGAAAATGTATCATCTATTAGACCGCAGGATTTTGGAACATTAAAAGCGATAATTTGGGAATCAGATAGATAAGAAAGCTGACTGGGAAAGAAAAGACTGTTTGTCTGACTAACTAAATGAAATGGGTTATTTACTATGTAAAATTTATTTAAATGCAAACACAATTTAATTTTGTATGATTTCAACTATTGAAAAATGCGAATACGGTTATCCGAACGGTTAGCACGCTCACTTTCTGTACGTTTGTTTACACATTCAAGTTCCCTTGGGACCATTAGACAGAGTGATTCCGTGGCAACGTTACCAAAACTGTAGGTCCGACCTTACAAGTTCAGCAGCTCGTTTAGGATATTAATCACAATCCAATTCAGTTTAAAAATACATTTTTACTCCAAATATTTTTATTATTATTATTATTATTTTCCTCCCTTCAATTGGGTTAACATAGTCTTCATTGACTACCAAGACAGGTTTAACATTTTTAAGTACGTTATAATACCAGGCTGTAAATATGTCAGAAACCAGGTTTCGGATACCCGGATTTTCGGATATCCGGATTATTTAAAATACCATGTGGAAAGATTGCGATGTGACCATATTGAATCGAAGTCGTTCAACTGAAGTACAAAATCAGCTTCCCTCAACATAATTTTATTCAGGAACCAGACTGCCTTACAGACGGTATGGATATGGGTCATTGTTAAATTAATGTACCATATTTATTCGAATATAAAGCCCCCCCCCCCCCCCCCCTTTTTTTTTTTTTTTTTTTCAAAATGCAAGGCTAAAAATCTTGAGGGCGCTTATAATCCCATAATACATTTTCGGACAAATGGTAGAAATAGACTGTAAGACCCGGACTCGAAACTTCGCCAAACACCTTGAAATATATAGAATGGATAGGGATACTAACTCTATCTGGATAAATACTTCTAACAAGCCGAGCCATGGGTGAATTTTCTGTAGTGATCGAATAGGGGGTGGTTATATTCGCATAATAAATGAATTCTAAAAACTGCCCCAAATTTTTAGGGGGCGCTTACATTCGAGTAAATGCGGTACATAAATATTGTCTCAAACCTCAGAAGCCCTAAAGCACAAGAACAAAAATTCTTTAGCATAATCATGATAATCTTCCTCTTATATGGAGTTCGTGCACTTAGCTTCAAACTATTTTTCTTCTTCAGCACAAAGACTAGCCTAGATAATTTTACTTGTCCCCTGCGTCGACTTCCTGTTCTTAGTGTTGTGTTTCTATATAATCACAAATACGCCAACATATACATAATTACGGAACAAACTTTATTAAAACATAAAAATTAGAAATGAAAACAATAAGAAAACAAGAATGAAAAACGTTATTATATCATCATTTATGTATTTCTTTGATCTTACTCTTTTTTCTGAATATTGATTGTTCTGAATAAAAATTCTAGAAAATATAAAATGGGGTTATATATAAAGAAAGTATGAATAGGCCAATCGTAATGTATACATTTTTCTAAAGCAATAATTTGCGGACCCTCATTTAAACAGACTTCAGTACTCACACTTCTTATTCTTAATTTTTAACAACACCAAAAAATCAAGAACAATATTGACATTTTGAAAAGTTAATATTTATTAACACCTATTGATGCCGATTTTGAAGTATCCAGAAGTGGAAAGTAGAAATAGGTAATGGCCATTGACAGGAGGTATTAACGAAGAGTAATCCAAAACTAAGACGAAAAGGATAGTTCAAAACCGAAATGAATGGAAACTTGAATTTGTTTGGAACTACCTCGGCTGGGACACTCCTCCAGGATAAAGAAGAGGAATATGAGAAAGAAGACAGTCAAAGCCTAGTTTGAAGGTACGGTCTCGTCATTAGCTTGGTGTGACTGAGGAGGAAACTTACATAAACCTCAATCAGGATCAGGTTTTTCAAATTCATCGCACTATCAACTGAGACAGTAAAAATATGAGTGCGATTTGTTTAACAATTCGACGAAACAAATATTTTTTTCTGAATTTCTGTCATTCCTGATAGCTTGAAGTTTCCTTATCACAAGTTCTCTGTTAACTAATACATAAAGTTTAAATGTATTACATTCTTCAATGCTCCTAGTGTGTTCACACTTTAAAATATCCCCTCTTTGAAAAAAAAATTAAAACAAAGAGAAACGATAGTCATCACAATAACATGGCGCACTATGCTGCGCCATAGGTGATAATCGGTCATATAAGCATTTTATACAGTGTGACTTTACTGTGTAGGTATAATCGTTCCGAGACAAGGGGACTCTTTAGTTGTGCTAGTCTGCCACTTGCCTTCCCGATTTTAGCATTATTGTGGTTTGAAAAGGTTAGCTTCTGGTCGAGATGTACTCCCCGGTACTTTACCTCTTCTTTCCATGGGATGTCAGTGTTATTTAGTTTGATGTTTGCGATCGGAGTGGAGTGTCCCTTGGAAAAGTTAACAGCATCACATTTGGAGACGTTCACTTTTATTTTCCATTTAGTAAGCCAGTCCTGGAGTAATTCCATGTAGCGTTGGGTATATGTTGCTCCCTATTTTTGTTTGAACTAGGAGGCATATGCGACGGTGTCATCAGCATACAGGGCTATATTGGTATCTGGGTGTTTCGGTATATCATTATCATATATGGAGAAGAGGAACGGGCCAAGGAGAGAACCCTGCCGTACTCCTGCCATGATTGGTCTCGTTGTGGGTTTCTTATAGTCTATCTGAACAAAAAAGGACCTGTTATTAAGGTAACTGCTTACTAATAGTATTAGAGAGTCTGGTACTTTTTAATGAATGAGTTTGTATATTACCATAGGATGCCAGACTTTGTCGAACGCCTTCTCAATATCCAAGAACACCGCCCCAGTGCATCGTTTTTTGTTGTAGTTATTAGTTATATATTCTGCGCCTCGTACTAATTGGTGAGATGTACTGTGTTTAACACGGAATCCGAATTGTTCGTTTAGCAATTATCTAATATGAACTTTTGAAGCCTGCTCACGATGACTCTTTCTGTTATTTTACGTAAAGAATTGAGCAGGTTTATCGAGTGGTAGTTTTGAGGTAACTTTTTATCTTTGTTGGGCTTTGGTATGTTGATCACTTTTGCAAGCTTCCAACATAGCGGGAATTAGCACAGTTTGAATATGCTATTTATAATATTAGTTAGAATCTCAAAAGCCTCGTCCGGGAGGTGTTTTATAACTATGTCCTTAGTCCCGTCTGGCCCAGGTGATTTTCTCGCTTTTAATTTTCTGATTGTTTTCAAAATGTATTTCTTTTTAACGCTGTAAGGTTTGGCTGTGGGAACATGGTTTTTCATTGATCCTGCACTTTTTCATTGATACTGACGTCATGAGATCTTGATTTGGTTGGAAGGAAGCTTCCAGAAAGTTAGCAAATGCTTTCTCTTGTGGGGTGTACACCAAACCGTTGTCACTTTGAAGGACAAAGGTTGGTGCGTATGGCTTGGTCAGGTTCATAGTCAGTTTCCAGATTGAGTTGTCAGAAGTACTAAGTTTGCAGATTTTTTTGTTCCAATTGTTACTATGAAATGTTGTGATTTTTTCTTTAATCAGCCTCTGAAGATGATTTATATGCGGCTTGAAATTTCTGTTTCTCGTGCGAATTAGTGATTTGCGCAGACGGTTTCGCAGAGAAATTAGTTCTACTATATCAGGAGGTTTTTTTTTTATGTTGGTGAACGCGATCTCTGGTATGGCACAGAGGCTTTAACTGATTCTTGTACTGTACTTGTCAAGGATATGGTAGCGCTTTCCAGATCTTGAATGGCCAATGGGTTAGCAGGGGCAGTTAGTCTGGAGATAACTTCATTGCGAAACTTATCCCAGTCCGCCCGTTTTTAATCGAAGCGCGGTACGTTTTCTTTTAGGTCCGCTGTAGATTGCAGATTGATTACGATCGGAATGTGATTAGAGTTGAGAATTTTTCTAGCCTCTATAGTCATGAATTCATCTATATTTTGATAAAGTGCATAATCCAGGACATCTAGAGAATGTCTCACGTTATGTGGGCAGTGCGTGGGGTTGAACTAAGTACCTGCCATGTAGAAGTAGAAACATAATTGTACATGGCTGTTTCGTTTTGGTTTATGTTGATGCTGCAGAAGTATGGGTGCTTGCTGTTGAAGTCTCCAGCAAGCAGAACTCTATTACCGAGTCTGCCAATAGCTGCAAGATCGGCGGTAACCAGTTGTTTTAACGGCGACTGGTATACATGCCAGCTACAATTATTGGATTCTGTTTAATGAATATTTGAATGGCTGTAGTCTCTAGTGCTTGGGAAGCAGGTAGAGATAATAGGTGCTTGATGTCTGATTTAATTAGGCCAAGAGTGTCCTGACCAGTTCTTATGCCTTTTTTTGTCATTCCAATGACAAACAAGACCCGGGGTGTACAGTTTTTTAGTTTCGGTTAATTTCGTCTCATCAATGAATGCGATCTCTATTTTTTTCACGATTCATGTAATCTAATAGTTCCGATATTTTACCTGAGATCCCGTCACAGTTCCAGGCGAGCATCCTAAGGTTACATTTACTATTGTTGTTATGCCCCATAGGAGAGCATTAGGATAACTAAGAATTCACTCAGATCTTTAAAGATAGGAAGTTTAGTTTGTCTATACAATAGAAGGAATTCGCCTAAGTATCTGGTTTTACGTTCTGAATTAAAGTTACCGTTTATATCCTATAATTTAAGCGAAAGACTACCAAATTTAGCAATAAGATCAGGGGCTGCAATTGTGATCTGGAGGAGGTTACATTAGGTGGCTTTAGCATGACTGTTATTGTTATTTACGAGATTAGCAAGATTATCCTGACAAGGTTGAGATGCCTCTGCCTTTGACCTTAACTTCTGCTAAAGCCACCTCAAGTTCACGAGCACGTATTTCGTCGTCCGTGTCAGACAAAGAGTCGTCACGGCTGTCGTCACGTTTCGCATCACCTCGGCGTCGGTATCGTGTGCGTCGTTTCCGTCTTTTCAATGGAGGAGGAGGAGAGATGGATGGTCCAAGATTCGGAGTGGGTGAAGGATCATGGTCATGTCGAGCTGGCGGAGTCAGGATTGGGTTCAGAGATTGTCTGGAAGCAGGAATTGGTATTTGTGGTTGACTAGTAATCGGAGTCGGGTTCACTGGTTGTCTAGGTGGTAGTTTAGAGGGTTAGGGTTAGCGGGTTGCCGAGAACGTGGAGGCAGGTTATTGAGTTTCTGTCCTTGACGTCTGTCTGGGTCACCATTGGTCTTGCGGGATTTGTCTCGAGCGTCAAGGATCTCTCTCTTTAGACTTTACAGCCTTTGTAGTTAGCTGGATGACCAACAGTCCCGCCACTGCAACACGTAGGGATTGTGTTCTTGGTCTTCCTACAGTCCATTGTTGCGTGCGAGGTGCTACATTTCACACAGCGCGATTGCATGTGGCATTTAGAGCTCACATGAGACCCCCAGTGTTGGCAATTGTGATATTGAGAAACTATGTCAGCGTTGACATAGTCCTCATACCGAACTCTGATGCGGAGGATGAATTGAATCCCATCTAGTGCCACCTTGCATTCAACAGAAGGCAGTCTGACTAGAAACAGTGGCATCACAACGTTAGTCCCTGTATTATCTTTTTTTGGTTAGCTGACTAACTATTACTTGATCGTTGTTTAGTTCTTTTGTAAGGAAAGATTGGACATCATCTGAGTTAAATTCATGTGGCAAGCCACGGATTCTCCTTTTGATCGGTCGTTCAGTCCTGAGTGACTGGTAATAATTAACCACATCTTTAGATTCACTTTCTATCTTTAAAATCTTAAAAGGAAATCTAAAATGATACTTTTAAGATTACCTGGAAAATATGAATCTCAGATCTCTCCGTTTAGGAAATGTTTATTGGAACTTTATGTTTATTATTTGTCGGGATGTTTCAATAGAGGTTATCGGATGAAAACCTGTTTTTGTTACTACTCAGTCATACCTGACAAATGTCGAATGGTATATATCAATAGGGCCAGAACGATTATTATTCCCTTACCCAAGGAAACTACAGTATCATGGAGACAGGCTCAAACACAGCCCTCGTGCTTTAAGACTGAAAGGTCCAATCTTTGATTCAGTATTAGTGACGCATGCAAACTCGAGTCCCATTGCCGCTTATCGCGATTGATGTTTTCCTAGTTATGCCTAGTGATTGCCATGATAATACATAGAATAAGACCAATTTCCGAAAGAGTACTTACTGAGGGACGTCATCCGTCACCCCTCAGATGTGGAATACACATTGACCAAAGCATCATGTCCCAGCCCTCATTATGTCAATTAAGTAAGTTATATAGAAAAACTCGAGTTTTGAGTTGCTGTAAATATATAATTCAAATAAAATAAAATAATCCTACTAACTTTTGTACGTTCCAGGCGCAAGCTAAAATAGCCATCTCAGTTCCTAATACTCTCCGAATTTTTAATATTATTTATGGTTATTAGGCAACTCAGGCTCAGGCCGGGATATAGTGAGGGAAGAAAGATGTTGGAAGGTATTCAGCTAGGCCCTAGTATCCCGACATTTGCCTGGTATGACTGAGTAAAAACTCTGGAAAGAACATAAGATGAGCGGTCGGTGCTTATAACCGGTGGTTAAGAGGCAACTACAGTTCAAGTGAAACACCAAACACATATCTTTCTTTTCAAGGCAACAGTTTATTATATATTTATTAGATCATGGATTCACATTTATGTCTAATGGGTTTTAAAATAATTAACAAGCGGGTAAAAAATCATTGAATTAAGACTGAAAGACTACTCCGTCTATGCTTTTGTATATATATATAAGAGACTCAAGAATGGACACCAAAAATTTCCGGCATAAATGTTGAGTGTCGGAAATAACTTAAGTAACATTCCCTCTCACTAGCAGATACATATATCTTTTCTTTTTTTTTTTTGCCTTGAATTATCTTGCTTGCCCTCTTCTCTTTTTGTGACAATGTCTTTTTATTTCATTTCCCTCTTGGAGAGTTTGTTACGCTTTCCTTATTTCCCTCTTCCTCTTTCTTTCTTCCCCGAGCCCTTTGTATCTTTGCAATAAGAACCCTTTAAGAGAGAAATACAAAGCATTTTATTTTTGTCGTTTCACCCTCCTTCTTCTCAGAGGAAACTTTTTTCTTCTCCTCTCTCGCTACATTTGGTTTTTCTTCTGAATTAAATCTTGACGGAAGTTCATTTTCCTTCTCATCACTTCTTAATGAATCAGCTTTTGAAGAAACTAACTTCACAGAGAATGGGTTGCTTGTATTTTTCTCTTTTATATATATATATATATATATATATCGTTTTTTTCTCTTTTTTACAGCCACAAGCGATTTTATTAATCACCTAAAAGCAACAAACAATTTAAACTTTTTTCTTGCTTCCTTCATCATCACGCTTAAATGTTTTATACAGAAATATACAATAGTGGTAAATCATGTCTTTTAGCATTTGAAGTGCTTTTTAAACATTTCTCTCTTCATAGTTAGAGGCAAGTCAAAAAATCTTTTTATATCCATTTCTAGAGTTGAAAAAAGAAAGTTTTCGATGAAAATAAAGGACTTCTGTACTTGTGCACCTTTCTCAGAAGATCGATAATTCCTTTTTCTTCTCTCCCACTTCTTGAATACCTGTGGGTAAAAAATTTGTAATGTCATATTTCTATGCAATCCACGAATGATATTAACTGAAGAGTATTTAACGTTTTCAGTTTTCAAAAATGTCGTGTCTTTATTCACGCATTTTTAGATAAAGAGTGTTCTAGATCAAGTGTCTGCCTGACATTCCGTTAAGAAATTTCATCTAACGAGAACTCTTCGTTGTAACAGATTCGAGTAAAGGTCCTCTACAGTCGTGTTTCTCAGTCTGGGGATCGCGACTCCTAAGGGAGTAGCAGGGAAAGTAAGAAAAATAACGGGTTTTGTAGGTTTAAATTAATAGATTTCAAAGAAAGTATTATATTTTGCTTGTCGTTTTTAATAATTACTAAATATAATGATGTTTGCTGAATAGTTTTGGATAATATAAATAGGATATTTATTATAAATACAGGAAATAAACTGTTATGTTTTAAAATGAAAAGCTAATATTACACAAAATATAATAATTGTGGGTCGCCGGCTAGAAAGCATGGTGAAAGGGGATCGCCAGTTGAAGGTATGGTGAAAGTGGGTCGCAGGACTTTGAACAATCTGCTAGAGTAATAAAAGGACCCTCATTTCGATAGCTTACTTCGGCATTCTCCATATGTATTTGACCCAATTGAAGTCAAGGGAGCACGGTGGTCAATTCAGTTTCCTAATGGTATCTTCGTGGAGCAGGTCTCGTACAAATTCAACAAGTTGAAAATAAATTTATAGGCGAATTTTCATAAAACTGACGCACACTATGGTCAACGCAGAGCAGGCTCATCATTGTTCCTTTATTTACAAGAGTGGGGTAAGACGTCGGTGTATTAAGCCAACCCTTTCTTATTTACCACTCTTGTGTCTGATTGTGGACCTCCCTTAATTAAATAGTCAATTTAAAAAAAAAACGTTGTCCACAAGAATTCAAAATAAAAAAAATATATTTCTGAGTCTGTTTCATCGTCTCCAATCATATTAGTATAGTTTTATAGTTCAAAAGCTTCTTTTGAACCATTTAAATATTATAATAAATAAAGCACAGAGACAAACCTACCTATTTTAAAAATTAATTCCAATGCAGCTTTTAAAAGTAGTCCATCCTATCTAACCTTCGGGCTTGATGACGAAGTTACCAATTCATCCTGGAATTGGTAAGGATAGAGTCACCATAGACAAATACAAAGTTTCAAACCTTAATTCTACATGTTTTATAGATTTTTCAGGAGTTAAACCATTTTTATTAACAGCCTACTTGCAACGTTACATGCTCCGACCCAAATATGCCAATACATGATTTACAAACCTTGAGGTTTGCCTTTTCATGTTGTAAAAATGAAGAAAAATAGAAAACAACATCTTTCTTAAAATATATATTTCACTCCAAAGAGGTGTGAAGTTTTATGAACAAACTTTTGGTATAAAGTTTACATTGTATGTGTATAAGTAACAAGTAAAGAATTTCTCCATAAACTTTGCTTGGAATAATTATGAATTATTTAAAAATGTCTTACTTGATATCTTTGTCAAATACCATCCTTTCACTCACTTCACAATTTATTATTCTTTCACTCCGCTAGAATAACGAGAAAAATGAAATTTCCAACCTTTTCCTGGATAACCACCAGTGAATAGGTTATCTTTGTAGTCCTGAAGTAAGTCTTAAAGTAACACCGAGAAGACTAAAATTAAATTGTCGTTCGCCAGAAAATATCCGGACGACGGAACTAAAGTCAAGAAAAGGTTATCCTTTTAAGGTTTCGCAAAGAAGGAAGCCCTTGCCTTCGTGATCATATCTAGTCTTCCAAGAAATTTACAAGGAAATCCTGTGTTTGTTTCTTTTAAAGAATCAGTTTTTAAGTTTTTAACTGTGTTTGCTTTTTGTATTAGTTTATGCAATTACCCCCAAAACTATATGTTTAGTACCCAAACTTAACAGAATCATACTAAGATGAAGCCTGTTATGATATTCAAGTGATTATTGAGAATCTTTACATGTTGCTGCATGGAAGCCAGACATTTCTTAATTACTGTAATTTGGGTCAGAGCTTAAACGGGTCACTGGAACAATCGGGTCAATTTTTGTATCGAGTCGCTGGGTGTATACTATTAGAGACCCAGCAACCCGGAGGCTATAGTTTTAAATTGCTGTATTCCCTTATTATACACTGTCGCGTTTGACCACTGTTTCTTCCCCGTCCGAAAGGCTATTCTGGATGAATTTGTGATCTTAGAAATGATCATATTGATAGATTGAAGCCACCGGAACAATACCAAGTCAATCAAACCGGGTTAAGGAAGGGTCATCGTTTCAAGATTGGACCACCGGGTGAGTTGGGTGTAGATTTGATCATCCGGTCTTCGAGTCACAGAGACAGCGTACTAATTAGGGTCAATACTAATTCACAGTCAGTCGGGCCATTTAAATCAAGACCAGGTCAATCGAGTCACTCGATTATTTGGGTTAGGTTTCGGACCGTGTCACCTATTTCCGGGTCAGGCTGTGTCACCAAAAGTGACCCGGTTTCAACTCTGATTTGAATGTTAACATCTCATTTCAATACAATATTGTTAATGAATATTCATTTTATGTTGAAAACAATAATCTACTCGTAAATCAAGTAAATTTTATGCATTAATGAACTGTGGTTTTTATATGAGACCTTCCGTTTCAAACCTGGACACTTTAGAAGAACACGAGTTTCCAGTAAAGGCCATTGTGTGATTGTAAAACCTACGGAGAACAACTATTTTAATTTACATTTCCCGCTGGCTGTTAGCATTGCCTTCAGCGCATACATTTACGTTCCATAGCTAACTTTTAGTCCAGACGTTATTATGTCCGCCTTTGGAATGGAAGGCCTCATATAGTTTTTCATAGCTGTTTGAACAAAAAATCCCACTACTCTATCTGTAATAGCTTATTTGCTTATTTAGTTACTTGTTCCTTCAATGAGTTTAACCATCCGAAAAGTATCTCAGTAAATTTGACCATCTTATGTCATATGTGTTAACTCAAATTATATTTACTCTACATATCCTCCCTTTGAAAACTTAATCAACAAAATTTCTCGTAGTGGAAAGGATGAAACCTCTCTCTGTCTCTCTCTACCACCCTATGATTTCTCTATCTGCTGTGGTTTCCTCTGTGAAGGTGTCTTCTATCATACTTTTGCTCTTCACTGATGTAAATATATAAGGTTTTCATCCTTACATTGGTCACCTGCCTTCTCCAACAATTTACCATTTGTCGCGGTTAAATACTTTCCCTAACCCAATAAATTCTACATACGGTTCCAAATCTTTCTCTATGTCATCTCTCACATATTGTTGTACTACACTGTTGAAAAATCTGTATGCCTGTATGCTTAGTATGCACTCAGCCGTCAAAATTTGTGATCAGCAGATGTTTGCTCTTATGTACTATAAAAGTTAAGACAATTGCAGTAATTTTGTGGTGCAAGTGGTTAAGGCAATACCTTCTACAATATGAACGTGTTTTAGCATATACTAAACCAATCAAAGATGACTTAACCAACTCATCATAATTATCAACACAGAATTCAGTGAGTTGGGTTATCTATTACTGCGTAAACTATTGTACTCAATTCTCACATGCATACAATATAATGTTAATAACTTTTTAGAACGATTAGTTCCACAAGTAAAATGCTAAATCATATACCAAGCTTCAAAGACAACCTTTTAATGTGAATGAAGTTTCTATTAATTGCTATACAAGCAAAACATGCAACAGGGATACGTTTACTTATCATAACTAATGTACTGCATTACACACAATACGGTACATTACAAGATGCATGAATAATAATCAAAGCAAGAGTTCAATAACTCGCTTAAAGGCTTCTTAGCATTCCTCCCTTGTGTACATGAAACAAGCCTTCACTAAACTACATACAAATCCTGACATGGTCTTGCTATAGTTCTAAGCTAACGAGGGAACAATCCCGACTGATCAGTCGAAAATAACATAACCTATTTCTATTGTCTCTATTCGAACGTACATATACCAGGAATTACATTAAAAGACCCACTATCTGTCATATTTTTATGTAATAATTATTTGAAATTGTGATTTTAAAAAAATGATTTGCGGTATGGTCTTTAGGCGTCTAAGTTTTAGACCGGGATAGGGAGGGGTTAGGATTCGGGAAGGTGTCGGCAGTCAGGGCCTATATTGAAGGTACCATCCCAGCATTTGCCTGGTGTGACTGAGGAAAACCCCTGGAAAAACCTCAGTCAGGATGGTCGGTTGCTGGGATCGAACCCACGACATCCTGAATGCTACGCCAACGCTCTACCACTGAACGACGGTTGCTCGGTTTGAAATTGTGAAATTGGTCCTATTTGTAGTGAGTAAAATGTCGCTGTACTGCCTTGTAGTTCACAAACCGTCAAGGAAAGGAAGTATCGTAGTACACAAACATATAATGGTGGGAAGGGGCTACATTTTAATGGCAATGACCAAGATGGCTGCCATCTTGAAATCCGCCATATTGGATGGAGGTCAATTTTTTTCAAATAGCAAGTGTGTCGTGTGACATATTAGACAACACGAATGTTTCCAGAAAGTCATTACAGGTGTTAAATTTGACCGACCTCTTACGGCGTTGGAGTTACAGATGCTTATCAGAATAATGGAAACACCTGAACGAAAGTGCAACTTACCAGATTAATATGGTGTCGGGCCACCTTTCGCCTTCAGAACAGCCTTGATGCGACGTGGGATGGAGGCATAGAGGTCGTGAATGGTAGCAAGTGGAATATTACACCATTCCTCGTGCAGGGCATCGGCCAGTTCTGTGAGAGAGGATGGAGGTGGAAATCGTCGCCGGAGTCGTGTTTCCAAGATGGACCACAGATGTTCAATTATGTTGAGATCTGGGGATTGGGCGGGTCAGGGGAGGTGTTGAACTTCATCCCGATGTTCCTCAAACCACGCTGCAACAACTCCAGCTGTGTGAATGGGTGCATTATCATCCTGGAATATGGCGTCATTGTTCGGGAACAACATCCGGACCATAGGATGCAAGTGGTCTCCTAAAATTGCGACATAATCGTTGGCAGTGATGCGTCCGCGAAGTATGACCACAGGACCCAATGAAAACCATGATATTGCGGCCCACAGCATCACCATGCCGCCGTCATGTTTCACAGTTGGGCGGAGACACTGCAGATCATACGCTTCTTTGGGCATTCTCCACACATAAACACAGCCCGTGGTTTGGAATAGGGTGAATGGTGACTCATCCGACCATACCACACGTTTCCAGTCGTCAACGGTCCAACTTGCATGGTCGCGGCACCATTTGCGGCGTGCTAAAGCGTTCTGGTCCCTGATGAGAGGTTTGGCCCGTGCAACACGACCCCGTAAGTTCATGTCATGTAATTCGCGGCGGACTGTGATTGTCGAAACAGGTTGGGGGAGGTGCTGATTGAGTTCCTCCGTCACTTGCGCCGCAGTGGCACTACGGTTCCGCGTGACAATGCGCTTTAATACCCGGCGTGCCCGGTCACTGATGCTTTTCTTCCGCCCACTGTTCCGCTTCCCCGATGTGGTTTTCCCGTGTGTTGTGTAGGCCGTCATCACCTTCGACACTGTCCCTGGCGACACACCTAACACACTAGCCACTGCCGTCACACTCACTCCACATAACCGTGCACCAACAATTTGCCCTCTTTGAAACTCTGAGAGGTCTCCCATTTTACACTACCTCCGTCTGCTGCAGCCACTGCACACTCCTGTTCCACGACGCCTGACGTAGTATGGAGACCGACCTAACACACCACCACCAGCAGTCCGGCGCTGCGGTCGCCACGACACCACTGCCAACCCATACATCTGACGTGTTGCCAACTACAGGTGTTTCCATTATTCTGATAAGCATCTGTAACTTTACTGAAAGTTTGCCGCTATATATTAAAGCCCTGTAATATTGAAGAATTTTACCATCATTTGCAAATATGTTCTTCTCATTATTTTCAATTCAAATTTCGTACCACAATAATTATAATTCTGCATTTGAGTACTACGATACTTCATTTTCTTGACGGTTTGTGAACTACAAGGCAGTACTTCGACCTTTTACTCACTGTAAATAGGACCAATTTCACAGTTTCAAATAATTATTACATAAAAAGATGGCAGATCGGGGGTTTTTAATGTTATTTCCGGCATATGTACGTTCGAATAAAGACGATAAAAATATTTCATGTTAATTTCGACTGATCAGTTGCGAATGTTCCTTGTAAGACTACAGTAGATATTAGTGTGCTGCAGTATTTCAGTCATTGCAATATCTTTACAATATTAAAGAACATTTGTAAAATAGTCACTGTTTTTTTAAAAAAATGTGAAATTTAACGAGACAATTTTGAGTACGACATTCGCCTTGAAATATTTCAGGAAGAAGTGAATGCAAATAACTGAAACTTCCGCGTAATGCTAACTTAATGGACTGATCAAATTGCTTAGAAAATATAGCTGGCTAAAAATAAGACCAGATTTTGCGCGACAAACATTTGAAATTTTTGTACTACAACAGAAAGAAAAATTATTAATTTACAATTAAAAGTATGAAGTCTTTTGTGCCAGTACAGTTAATGTTATTCTCTTCCCTGTCACATATAAGCAACAGAATCATGCTAAACGTACACTGTTTTCGCAGCGCGTCAAGCAGTTTGTTTGACATCCTGGACATAGGCTCTAGATCATCAATGATAACACATATGAGCTAGGAGTTTGAAAGAATTACAAGTAGTGTGCCAAAAAGATCAAAGAGGGAGTTCTCGACCACTATGAATGAAATAACAACATCTTATACACACTTACACAAAAAAAGATATGGCTTATTTGAATAATATATTTAGCAACCATATAGGACCATAAAGTTATGCAAATGCAAGTCATAAATAATTGCCCATCTTTGTGTATTTCTTCAAAACTCACTAACCTTGTGATATACCTACATATATCACCGTAATGTGCAGTTCTTCAAATTCTATATTTCATTTATTGCTCTGAAATAACAGCTACGCATACATAACACATACATGGTTTTCATCGTGTGCTTAGATCTTCACACTTCTATTTCATTTATGTGTTCTCATTTTATAACAATACGTGTATATGGTTACTCACTGTGTGAAGATAATGTAGTTAGTTCTTAAAATTTCCATTTCATTAAGTGTAATGAGCCTGTTGTATGTGCAGAACACGCATAAGACACTTATGAAGCGGTGCGGATGGTAAAGGCATTTAACCCTAGGTCAAGTTACCTTTTACTATCCACAACACCTCATATATCTTCTTTACCCCACATACTTCCTTTATTTGCTCTGAAGCTGAGGTACTACACGGAGGTTCACTTGCGTATAGTTCTTGAATTTGCTGGTTCATTAAACGCTCTGAGATTATGACAAATATTTTATACATGTTTGTTCTTCTCCCATGTGAAGTTTTTCATACTCCGGTGGCACATATCATTATTTAGTTACTTTTCTTGTACGTATAGTTATTCAATATCCCATTTCATTTAATGTTCTTCTGTTATGATTCTTGCATGACGCATATAAGGTTTTCATCAATTCAGTGAATCGTCTGTGTACTTCACGTATCTGTTCAGTTCTTGTGAAATATATTTTAGGTTCACATAACATCATCCTTATTATCCAGTTACAAGAATACTGGTCAATTTGCGGTGCAGGATAATATAATATTTATTATTCAGTAGTTTTCTATCTTTTGTGCATATGCTTATTCAAAAACCATGACACAAGGGGGCAAAGAATAGTGAATGGGGAAATTTATATCGATGTATCTCTACCTCAAAATTTATAACTCTAGAGATCGAAAACCGATCTGAAAGAGATTCGCATACAATCCTTTTCATTCAACGAACGCAAATTATTAATTTTGTCACAAAGAGTCAAAATTTCCGAATATAAGTTGTGAGTTATCCAGCATATTGTTACTGTTCAGCTGTATGTGCCTTGTTTTCAATTCTGAAAGCTCAAGAGAGAATGCCAAGGACAATATTTTGAGTCCCCGGAAACTTGCCATGGGGAGCGTAGAAAGATGTTTTGATAACATACTGAAAAGAGTTAGTAAGTGGAGTTTGACAAGTAATTTGGGTGAATGAGGTATTGTATCCAGCATAGAGAATAAAATTTGCGAAATTATAATGATAAGTACCCTTCTATTTGCTGATTTATTTGTCATTTCCAAAACTTTCAGTGACTTTGGAAAATATCAATATTAATTGTCAATAACTCTCTAAACATGCAGATTATCATTAAAGCACTAAAGCCCAATTACACGACTCAGTTACCTTTCAGATGATTATGAATATACATTACTGATGAATCATTTTGACATAATTTAAGTCCTCATCATACAATTTTTGTAATCCTCATAAATGAATTTAAAAAGGAGCTACAAGGATACGTATCACACGTAGTTGTATGTTATGCTTAAAAGACTCATTTGATTCTTTTTTACAATGTGCGTTGTAGGTTATCTAATTATATAAGATGGTTCTATTTTGCTCTTTGTTTTTACCTAATATGATATGATCACGACCGGCCTTTGTATGGAACAGAGCATAACCATAAAGAGAAATGTTGATAATGCTACTTAGTATCTTTGTCTGGAGTAATTTCATCCAAACATTTTTTTCCCTTTCTGAATTTTTCGTACATACACCATACGCACACAGTTAACATATTCTATTCACCACAACTCATGTAAGCTTACGTATCCCTCCGTTTCTCTTGTTTCATGTACACAACTAAGCATGAAAGAAAATGCAGATACCCACTTACTCTTTTTTCTCGCTCTCTCCAAAGGCAAAAAAAAAAAAAAATGGTTTTGTTGATCCACCGTTCTCTCTTCTTCCAAATTAAAAGTATAACAATTTAGGAGGAGCACTCTATTCCTTTATTTCAGTTCATTATGAATTCATGTCTTTCGTTTCAGTACCAAGGGAATTTTGCTTCCAAAATGAAAGTTTATTTTTCTCATATTCATATTATGATATTCCATTGGAAATACTTCCTTGTCATACGGTATGAGAAGAGTATGCAGGATCTGATGATAAGTATGAAACTAACTGATATCATAAAACCCTTTACATGGATAATCTATATGCTATTCTGCAAAAGATTATCTTAGGATATATTATTTAATGTTTAACACTAAGCAATACTAAATTTAACTAAGTTGCCGACAAAAGTGTGCCAACCATTACATTTAAAAATGAAGACTAGATCTCTAAATATATATTACTTTTAAATCAGTCGAACTCTCTTACACGAGGCACGCACAATGTAAATACGAACTTGACACGAAGTTAACTTCAATTTACAAATACATGTGTTAATGTACTTGGGAGCCAATATGACCTATTCGCTGTATTCGTCATAATACGTGTAAAATCCGACAGAGTGCGGTACTTGGGTGAGTAGAAGATGTATAAGGAGTGTTTTAAACAAAAGACAGTAAACGGAATCGCCAAGTGTTGCGGTCAACGTTGAGTAGAGACTACTAATTTCAAAGCTTATAGTTAGTCATATTAGGTTCCTCCTGTCTCTTATATTTTCCATATGTAATACAACTTGCGTATACATCAAAGACTACTTATACATCGTGAGGTGTTCTTCACAACATAAAACATTAATTAAGATACTAATTTCGTCACAAATATATATACTGGTTTTAAATTGCTCCTTGTTATATAATTTGTGTTGTCTTTTGATGTTTATTTTTTTTTCATCCTTCCAATTCGAAATTTTAAATTCAACAGTTGCTACATTGTTTTAAAATGTTAAATTTTCCAATGCATTTAAATAAATTTAAAATAAATCAATGCCCAATATAAAATTTGTAAACTAAATTCATAAATTATAGTTTGAGTAACAATTCCTATTTCAATTACCTTTCAGCACTTTAATGTATTTTATCGTGTTCATTCTTATACATTCATATTTACATTAAACATGAACCGTTTTTAAGATATAAGATTCTTTTTATAAATGAGTTTTTGGCCTTGCGTTCTTCAATTCTATTTTGTTGTTCCATTAACCTTCTACTTAGTGCACCTTTAATAATATGCACAATGCACACCCTTTACTGCCAACCCACTACTTGGTGGGTGATACAGTGGTGAGTACAAACGATTGATACCCTGTATAGCACAGAATCGTTCCAACAATTGCCCTGAAAAGGGCGGCTCATTATCCACATCTATCGTCTTAGGATAGCCATATATGTTTAAAAAAATCCCTTAAACACTGACAAGCTTCGTCTGTTCCTGCGGATTTGACCCACCACTCTGCCATCAAATTCGAAAAGCTGTCAACACAAACCAAAAAACTGAATGCTTTCGATTGCTTATAATCAATAAGTATTCTATCCAATGGCACCGTTGCTAGGTTTGCACCCCTTGACATAGTCCTCTCCTCTATACCTCTTGTTCAATATGGGGTAACCACACAAAGTTTTTTACATAGCTCAATATTTTACTAGAACCTATGTGTTGACTGTGGAGTAATTTCAAGTAAGGTATTCTCAAACTTACCTGGTAAAATAACGCGACACCCCCACCACAAGCACCCATCTTGTATCATTATTTGATGCCTTTTTGAAAAGAATATCTTTAATTTGGGCGTGTCGAATTCTGGATTTAAACTTTTAGGCCCATCTCTACTGACCCAATGCATTACTTTGTTTTTTAATAATCTATCTTCTATTGTCGCTTCCACAGCTTGTTCAAGTAAAATAGGCCCTTCGGAGATTTGTTGTACATACTGTTTAGACATTTGACTATCTCCGGTTTCCTCACTTATAGTTAAACGTGAAAGGAAGTTTGCTGTATCTACTTTTTTGTATAGATGATCTAATAGTCATAAACGGTTAAGAAGAGTCCCCACCTTTCTAACCTGGGGGCTGTCATATTAGGTATTTCTTTTCCGTCAAAAATTAACTTGACTGGTAAAGAGTGGGTTACAGTTAATGTAAAGCAAAGATCTCCAACAAAAGATGGCAGCATTATCTGTATATGTCTAATGTATTTTTTCGTTGCATGAAATTTTAATGCTACTCGTACAAATTCAAGTCTAGAGAGTTTAAACTTTCAGGGAAGAAAGTTCATAACCAATTCAAGAGTTCTATCTGAGGCGATTTTTATTTTCTTTCTTGTTCATTATAGAAATAGCTTCATTGTTGGTATGGATATCCAGACCTATAACAATAAAGCTTTTTCAACAATGAACAAGAAAGAAAATAAAAATCAGCACGGGTAGAACTCTTGAATTGGTTATGAACTTTCTTCCCTGAAAGTTTGAACTCTCTAGGGTTGAATTTGTAGAAGCAGCGTTGAAATTTTGTGCAACTATAAAAATATAGTAGACATATACGAAGATGGTGCTGCCATCTTTTTTTGGAGATCTGTGCATTACATTCACCTTAAGATTTTAAACGGCCGACCGTATACATACTTATGAAAATTACGTATGGAGAATGTAACTAAATATCTTCTCTTCCTTTAACTGCCCCATGTGCTAATGTGTACTAGTTCCTTAAAGAACTAAAACATAAATAACCAAAAGCATAGGTTCGTTTCAGAAGACCTTTAAAAAAATAGATTTTATTATGCGACCAAATCAGAGATCGAATTCGATACATCCCTTGAACTCCCAACAGATCATCTACATATTAAGCGTCAATTCAATATTGATCATCACGAAACTTACGTCATCCATATGGTCGGTTACAGATTCCATAAACATCGAAGCATGTCAGATAATTACTTTCCAAATCCCACCGTGATTAACTTACAAATATAATTGACATATTTCTGCATAATCACGATTCTGACATAATACATACAAAAGTAACTATCAACAACAACACAGTTTATACATTCATATTCTTTTTCTTATTTGTTCTTTTATTATGCGCGGAACATATTATATCGTAGCAATATTGAGTGAGGAAGTGCTGTGCGCGCGTGTGTGTGTGTGTGTCTGTCCGGGTTTTGCTTCTGCAATTTTTGTACCACATATACTAAACTTTGCACTCTAATTTCTAATGACAAACAGAGATTTATAAGTATGTTTCATGTTCGCGCGGGGCCCCGTTGGGATTCTGGCCTCTTAATTATTTTAATGAGACCGAATGTGAAATTTGAGATATTTCAATCGTTCTTTTTGGAAATGTGTTGTACACCTTGAGGCAAGAAAAAAGTTTATTAGGACAAAAATGTCCGGAGCCTTTCTTGGATCTCAGGGTCTCATTAACCTTAAGAGAGTCCCAATGTAAAATTGTGAGATTTGTTTATTTATCTTTCGAACTGTATTCTATACTTTAAGACAAGATGGTCCGGGTTGGCATTGGAACCCAGGGTTCGTAAACGGACATAAAACTCCATAAAATTGAACCTGGGAACCATTTTTAAAAAACGAGATATTTAAACAGAACTTTCCTTTAACTATTCTGGGATCGTGGTAGTTAAATGTCAAAATCTGTTTCGAAATATATTTACAAAGCCCAGTTCAATCACACAAAGACAGTAGAAATAATCTACACGACCCTGGTAGCTCAGCACCAGGCTCTAAAATGATAGATTTACGAATAATTTCAACAAGGATACTATTACTTAAGGGGAGGTTAATCCTAAGCGAAAACCATTAATGTGAACATAATAATAATACTTACGTACTTACTCTATGGCTTACGGAACTCGAAAGTTCATCGCCGCAGTAACAAACTTTCGTCATACGATTTTATCTTGAGTAACATCAAGCCAGTTCTCATCACGAACACCTGCTTCTCGAAGATCACTTTTAATATTATCCTCCAAACGTCATCTCGGTCTTCTTAACGGTCTCTTTCCCTCCAGTTTACCAACCACTATAGAACATAATCTTCGTTTCTCCCCCATCCGAGCTACGAGTTACATGGCCTGCCCACCTTAGTCGTCGTGATTTCATTATTATTGCAACATTGGGTGACTCGTAAAGTCCGTGAAGTTCTTCATCAGGCAGTGTCCTCCATTCCCCAGTCATCTCGTCCCATTTCGGCCCGTATATCTTCTTCAAAACCTTATTTTCACACACACGTAATTTATGTTCATCTTCTAGGTTCGTACTCCAACTTTCGCAACCATAAAGAACTACCGGAAGATTAACCATTCTGCATATTTTCAATTACAACTTTTTTTATATTAATCGCGAGGTTAAGAGTTTATCAAGTGAGTAGAAACATACGTTACCCGATGCTAAGCGACTTTTTATTTCTTCAGTGACTTCGTTTTTTGCTTGTTACATATGCTTCCAAGTATTTAAATTTATTTACTTTCTCTATGTTCTCACTCTAAACCGTTATATATCTATTTCCGTTATTCCCTTATTTCGGCTTGTTATCATATATTTTGTTTTCCCTACGTTTACCTGTAGACCTATCTCATCGCAAGCTTTTACTAAGACTTTTTTACATTGTAGTACATCTATATCTTCCCCTAGTAAATCTATATCATCCGCGTATGCGAACAGTTGATTCAAGCCATTCAATTTTAGTCCCTGTTTGTCATCTTTTATTTTCAGAATCGTATATCCGAACGCGAGTTAAACGGTAATTTCAATCCGTTGCGAATCTCGAAACTATCTGACATATTATTATATATCCGTACTCTGCTTATGGGGTCGCTGAGACACATCCTAACTAGTTGAACAAGTTTCCTTGTGAATTCCAAATTGTACCAGGATATTGTATAGTTCTTTCCTTTTGATAGAGTCATATGCTTTCTTAAAATCGATGAATAGATGATGAACAGTCCCATTGTTTTCCCATTTTTTCCTAATTTTTTTTTCAAGACAAAAATTTGGTCCGACGTGAATTTATTTTTCCTAAATCCACTTTGGTGATCTCCAATTATTTTATCTACGTATAAGCTTAGGCGAGTTAGCAGGATATTACTCAATACTTTGCAACATGTAGGGAGTAGTAAAATTTGCAGTAATTATTGCAGTCCGATTTATTGACTTTTTATAAACCGGAGCTGTTATTGAGGTTTTCCATTTCTTTGGAAGCTCTTATCAATTTTTAAAATTCTTTGATTAGTGTCGTTCCTCAAGCTTTAATTAATTTGGCTGGAATATTGTGTAAATTGGTGATTTGAATATTTTCAGTTGCTTTACCGATGTTTCGACCTTGATCTCGCTGGGTTCGGGTATCCAGGGTTCTGCTGTGTAGATTTTAAATTCCTCTGTTTCTTCTCCGTTGTGTACATTAAGAAGTTTGTCGAAATAATTTTTTCACACATCGATAAGTTTAGTCGGATCTGCTTGAAGATCTCCGTGTTCATTTCTACTCTTCGCTAATCTAGACTCACCCCTTTGTTCAGATGTCGTATATTATTTGTCTTCGAGTTTTCCTTTATCACCTGGATCTTCTGCGTAAGATATTGTCGTTTATTGTTTCTGAACCCGGGTGAGGCGTTGCGTTTCGCGCTAATGTAGTACTTGGTATTTGTTTCATTTTTATTACTTAGCCATCGTTGCCTTGCTTGTTTCCGTTCCTTATGAAGCTTAAGTCATTCTTTACCAAAATCATCGTGGGAAATGGTGACGAAAGCTTTTAATACTCAAGATAACTTTTAAATTGACACGTTATTGCTTATCTTATTATAAAATACGTGTGTGATGTTTTTCATTGCATTAGGTGTAAGTTAAGAGACTGTTTAATCAAATAATAGTGACTTGCTAAAAATAGTTATTAAAAGAAGTGTTTAAAATATGTGGAAAATGCAACATGGAAATTGCACTTTTGAAACATCATATTTTGCGGTGCGAAAAGAAAAAGAAATAAAGAATATAGAAAGTAATTTCTTTCCCAGACAGATACTCCAGTTTGCTGTCTGAATGTTTATACAGGAATTTTCCCTACTGTAAAGACTATTTTCGATTTTTGCGGACCTTTTTCGTATACTGGATCACCGGAGAATGCCTTGATCAGCTATTGTGTATTTGGCGTGAAGAAAGTTGGCGCAAAGTAGAAATGCTAAAACACAGCGTGTCTCCGACACATACCTCAATTACGTAAGTGAAATATTTTATTAACTAACGAGAGAACATTCCCAACTGATCAGTTGATACTAACATGAAATAATTATTATTATCTTTATTTGAACATACATATACCGGAAATAATATTAAGAGACCCACGATCTGCCATATTTTGATGTAATAATTATTTGAAATTGGTAATATTTGCAATTGTGAAATTGGTGATTAAAAAGTGGCAGTACTGTCTTGTAGTTCACAAACCGACAAGGAAATGAAGTATCGTAGTACACAAATATATAATGATGGGAAAGAGCTACATTTTGGTGAGAA
Source organism: Lepisma saccharinum (assembly GCA_022664845.1). NCBI lineage: Eukaryota > Metazoa > Arthropoda > Insecta > Zygentoma > Lepismatidae > Lepisma > Lepisma saccharinum. The sequence continues at coordinate 20 of JAGDQP010003944.1, read as the reverse complement.
TGATCAACGTGGTCGCCATC
>JAGDQP010003943.1:53427-84016 GCA_022664845.1 Lepisma saccharinum | reverse complement strand
TATATATATATATATATATATATATAATATGCAACGTTGAGAGCTTCTCCCCCCCAGTTTTTTCCTCTAGAACCGCCACTGCTGTAGGGTTTTATATTATTATTATTAATGTCCACAGAAAGAAGAAGATAAAGGGAGGCAAGATGGGACGTTTGTGACAAAGATCTTATAGCCCAATATTTCTTATGTACGAACTTCTCGCGATCTGAATTTGTGAATTGGGTGTGAGAGTACAAGGGTACATTTCTAAAATTAAATAATTCTATTGAATGGTTTAAAAATTTAGACATAAACCTTGCACTAATGCATTCTTCTAAAGATCTAAAAAAAAAAAGTGCATTTCTTCCACATAATTTTTACATATTTGCAAAAACAAGTATCAACATTTTAATGAACACATGTACAGTACAAATGAAGGAAATTCTTTCTTAATCATTCAGCTCAATTTTCATGGGTATATGATGAACACAGTTAAAATTTGTCATGGTTAGATTTGTTGGATTGTTGAATTCATACGCTGCATTTGAAACTTCGCTATGATCTTTCCGGTAGCAAGATTTATGATGGTGTGATATCTCACGTGTTCGACTTCTTTATACAAAGTTTTCACCGCGAATACAGTCAAACGCACACAACGAATAGCCTTGTGATAATGTAGTTCGTATTTTCCTGCTAGATGGCAAACCATATTCACAAAGTTGCTGCCATGAATGGAGGACAAAGTATACTACATTCGAATATTCTCTGTGCTATGGGAATCCGATGATAGGTTTTTGAAAACGAATTACATTTTTTCGATTGTTCAAGCGTTATTTTCGTGAATGAATCTATAAAAATTATATCATTTCGTGAGTAGTGCTCAGAATTCGTGGATGAAAGCAAAATGTCCAAATTTTGTGAGTATTTCGTGAGTTCAGAATTACATCGTCACAAAGTGTTAACAACCATCTTTTTACTCCATGCGATTTCTTGAGTGTTTAAAATTTTCGCGAATTCGCGAAATCCTACTGTCTCTACTCATGGTTGCTAATCTGCAGGAAAACATATATTAATTATAAATACAAGAATATAGAAATGTAATTTGAAAGAAAAAAAAATATTTCACCCGTCGGGATTCGAACCTATGTTTTGTACTCAACAAGCGAACCCTCTATCCACGGAACCACGCTAGGAGCTTTCGAAACAGTGATTTGGAAGCTTTATTTACACAGCACGTATTACACAACAAGTCATGTCCAGCTTGTTACAATAAATTTGAAATAGACCTGCCATGGCACTTGCGAGCAAATATATGAGCAAATGTCTACGTACATCTTAAATCAAACTTTCAACGTTAAATTAAGTTTGTTACATCAGTCGTAACTACACAAACAAACATCAACTGAAAATCAAGATTGTCATAAATTTATTTGATGTTTGATTCCTTATTGTACTAATAAATAAATAAAACACAGTCATTTTCAATCCACTACTGGATGAGGCCTCTCCTCGAAGGCAGGAGTTGGTCTACTGCTCCCACGCTGACCAGACGGGTTGGGAGAGGAGAGCCGAAGCTCTCACTGTGATCGCCACTGTCTTTTATTCACAGCCGCTCCCGAATTGTCCTCACGATGCTGGGTCAACACCGAAATTTTTGAGGCCCCACCGAGAATCGAACCTGGGACCACACTGAAGTCGAGCGCGCTACCGACTAGGCTATGCAGGAGCTCTCTTATTGTATAATCTAATATAATTAATCTTTCTTTCTGTCGTAGCATAGGTACTTCCTTACGACTGTCTGAAATACATTTCGTACTCAGACATCACAGGTCTAGGACCAATTTGCACTATATACCAGGAATGTCCTTGGAGGAATATGGAATATGGGCGGAATATTTCAGTGGAGTCTTAGGAAGATCCTTGGGATATTCTTACTTTAACTTGCGATACTTTCTGTATCATTTTTTTTTATCATTAAAGCGTTAAAATACGAGATTGCATGCATCATCCTTTTTATGTTCACGTATATCTTTGTTCCATTATAATCCTAAGTTTATCAAGCATTATATCCCTGAGGAATACTCCCGGTATATCGTAAAGCAGGGAGAGTTTGCGCAGTAGGAGAAATTGCGCAGGTCCTAGAAAGACAGGAAGGAATTGGACTGACGTGTTGCGAGTGAAGGACAAGTGAATACGTTACTGGCAGACTCGTCAGTTGCATTCCTGTGTTGATAGAAGATGGTCGCTGACACTTACTATCAATTTTGTGCACTCAGCCTCCTATCACATTGAGTACCGGAGTGTCCTTGGTATTCCTGGGCACCTTGGGAAGGTAAAGGCGGTCGAGCGTGGGACTGACCACCCCACCTCACTTCGTACCATAGGTTAAGAAAATTGGAGCGCTACCTCCACATCTTCCATGCGCCGTTAACGGCGCGTGCGTATCGCACAAGGGACAGCATTACCTTTTATTACGACACAAGTAAATTGCTTGACTTTTCATAAGCGTTGTGTTTATTTTCAAAGGAAATGTTTTGCTATAAAATAATTATAAGTCAAGGTGTGTCATAGGTAGTTCTTTGTCGGAACTATCTCCACATCTTCTCAAGTTTTGATATTTGTTGTAGTTTTGTAATTCTAATTGTCCCATTTCTGTTCTTGAGTTTATCATTGCTCCATGGTTGACAGCTTCCTTTGAGATTCTTCATCATTTTACTAATTGAAGTTGCAACGATCTGCACGAAGAACCATACCGTCTACAAATTCTTTGACTTTCCATTTACGAACTGTCGCCATAATTATTAACGTGGCCTTACATCTATGTTAAATGGTGTATTAAATAAAACGACATTTTTGTCCTCTACGAACTGTAGTTAATTTTTCAAGTCTTCCAGCCTTGTCCTTATTCTTTGAGCCACTTAATTTCGTTTTAAAGAGGAAACATTATGAGTTGAAAAGTGTATGAGTTAGGACCTGATGAATACCCTGAAGCAATGGTGAAATCTTTCTGCGATAAGATATCCCTCAACTCCTGGCACAAAGATTTCTCAGCATGATGCAAATTCTGCCATTCGTTCAGCTTCTGTTCTTTATCTTCAGGGGACAATCCAAAAACAGGAAGGCACTCTTGTCCTCTCACATATCTTCGTTCGTTCCTGGTAGCAGGAAAGCCCAGCAATATTTTTAAAACCCATCATCTTATTTGGAATAGCGACACTAATCTCTTTTGTCATTCCTCAGGCGACTACTCAACAGTCACACTTTAGAAGACAGAAATCGGTCCCAGTGTCAGACAAGTTTGGACCAAGAGATAAATAATCTTCAACAAGCAAGTTTTGTAAAAGCAACCAGTCATATTAGTATGCAAACGAAGGAAGGTCTTCTCACGTCAAATTAGCTTCAGAGCTCTCGACGACCATAAAATCTACAATTGTACCTTTAAAACATAGAGCGTAGACATAAAAACAACAACGAAAAGAGACTACAAATGAAATATTTTGCAGTCATTTTCAGTCTTTGTAGGTTAATTTCATCTAAACTTTAATTGTTGAGTAGTCCTCCCCTCACATCTACACTTCAGTTAAAATTGTTATCCGCTGCTCTCTTCCACTTCATTTAAGCCATCAGTTGTAGCAGTGCATGTGTTGTGTGACGTGCGCTGATAAATAAGCGAAAGAAGGTCAAAGATGTCAGGCAAATCCATTGTTCTTTCTCTTTTTATTAACGTACTTTAGTAACCTTAATAACGTTTTTCGGGGCGGTACTTCAAAGCATTTAATAATACACGTCGCTCGTAGAAGAAATTTTACTACATTACTTAATGGAATTATTACTAGGTTACAATATGGAGAAGTATTTTCTAGTTTCATTTTTTATTTCAATGGATTCTCTCTCTCTCTTTTTCTCTCCCTCCCCGTCTCTCTTTGTATATATATGTAGCCTATGTGTGTAATGATGATGATGATGGTTGTTCTTCCCGAAGGCAGGTACTGACCCGAAGGTCTATGGGCAAGGTGAGCTGACGCTAGTTGGTCATTGGCTTTCATTGGATGAAGAAGACGTCCTAAGGATGGGGCATAGAATTTAACGTGGGCTCCGAAAAACTTGTATCTCCATCGAAAATCCAACGCAGTACACCTTGATGGTAAGGCAATGACAGTTACCACTCACGCAAAGCGGGATATGTGTGTAATACGATTGTTTTTGCACCGAACTCAGTGGTAGAGCGTTGGCATAGCATTTGGGAGGTCGAGGGTTCGATCCCAGCGGCCAACCATCCTGACTGAGGGTTTTCCATGTTTTTTTCCTCAGTCACACCAGGCAAATGCCGGGATGGTAGTAGCACCTTCAACATAGGCCCTGGCCAACACATTCCCGAATCCTTTCCCTTCCCCTATCCCGGCCTGAGCCTTAGATGCCTAAAGACCTTAAATAAAATTCAATTCACGACTGTTTTTGCAGAATTCATAAGGGCTCGTGATCGCTACGCACTTTTTAGTAGAAAGAGATTTAAATGTTTCTTTTTTAGCCGACTTCAGAAAAGAAGAAAGGTTTCAATCCCACCGTTTCATGTTTCTCTGGACATAATCTTTCAATAAGTCCACCGATTTTCACAAAACTTTTTGCTTTTTGTCGAGGACGTTCTCGTGTTAGGGCCGTTCAACTATACTTAGGACATATGCAGAAGAAGGGTTGGCAGGTACGGTAAAATCCCAAATATTGATTAAACTTCTTGAGAGACAGACAACTGAAAAAACAAAATGTAACCTGGTATGTAATACTCTCATAGAGGCCTTGTATCCATATACTTAGTTTAATTAAAACAGGCTGACAAGGGTTATATACTTTTTTTAAAAATCGCACCATTTTACAGGGTATACGCTGTGAATCTTTTAGTTTATGAATCTTTAAGGAGAGATCATGTTTCAATTAAATTTTAATTCGCGTTTCTATAAATTATAGGGACGAACTAATTTAAATTCTATCCAAAAAAAAAGGCAAAATGCTTTGATATAGTAGTGAGGCAATAACAATGAAATTAAATGCATTATAATTATCACTGACAACATTGGCACAAACTGTTTGGACGAACGACAAATGTCGCATGCATAAAAGTGCACTAATTTGTTGCATTGAAGGAAGGAGAAACAAGAAGAAAGTTTAGACTTTTGCACAACTACGAAGCATCTACATCAGTTAACAATCAGGTACAATTCAATGTAAGTCTCACTTGCTCAACTCGTTATGAGATTTACTCCATACATCGAAAAGTCAAATTTCTACCTAGGTTTTGAAAACGTAAGTCAAATCTCATATTACTCAAGACCTGCACTAACTTAAGACACCTTCCAAGCTAACAAAAGTTCTGCTTAAATTGACCGTACACGATGTGCGTATTTCCACAAAATTGTTATTATAGTCAACCAGATTGCGATAAATGCTGACGCGCATCATATAGTTACAGTAGAACTCCGTTAATCCGTCACCTTTGGGATGGTCGAAACGCAAGAAAAGTCAGATTATCAGAGGAGCAAGATTATTTAATATATTACAGTAAAGTGCAAAGACATCTATTTAATAATTAAGAAAAATTAGAAAAAAATATTTAAAAAAACTGTTCACCTTGCCAAAAATCACTGCTTTAACAATAAATAGTAGTAAAGTAAAGCACGAAAACGCACTGGTTAAGTGTCACGCTAACTGACTCAACAACATAGGGGCCTACGTAGTGATTAAAGGACAAGTACAGAAATCTGTCATTTTCCTATACGTCCGTGATAGTCGGATTATGCGAGCAGTCGAAGCATCGGAGGTCGGATTACCGTGGTTCTACTGTATACCATATTTTTCTTCTCAAAATTTTGTTCCCGGTCAAGTGGAACCTAAACTATTTGACTGTAATGATCTAACCGGAGTAATTGGGAAATTAAATAAATAAACGAAAGGGAAGTAGAGTGTATACGCATCTTTGTAGATGATATACGCTAATGTGTAAAACCAATCAGGGGGTATACGGCATATACCTCCGTATACCCTCGACTACAGCCCTGCTTGTCAGCCTGTTTTAATACTACTCTCATAGAGCAAAACGGATGTTTATACTATTTTCATACACGCATCTACGGTACAAAGAATATTATCATTCCGAAAAACATCTTAGGTAGGTCAATTACGTCATTAGTTTCTTTTAGTATTGGGCCATTTTCTAAAATATTTATAACAAGAAGGTTTAAATTGTGTTCTAAAGCCAAAACAAAGTAACCTAATTGACAATTGAAGTAATTATCAACAAAATGGAAGTGTCGTTCTATTCCCGTTCCCACCAACTTGTTACTTGTTTCCTATATGCTACTAAAATAGAACATTGCTAGGCTACTGATAGACTTCTGTACAGGGGAGCATGCAGGATTTTTGTGACCGGGGGAAAGGGCCCTAATCTAAGGAACAGACCAAGGACATTATCAATATTTCTCCGGTAAATGAATATTTAAGAATAAATTTATCATATTGACAATTTTTATCATGAAATGTGAAATAAAGATCATCGTCACGAAATAAATTAATTATTTTATTTTATTTTATTTATTGACTTATTTTCCATGGCGGAGTTAAGGCCACAAATGCCTTCTCTTCCAATTAGTTATTCAAATCAACCAAATAGCATCTTTCTATGAGGTTAATAGTTGAAATAATGGAATATCAATAAAATACCATTATTGGAGAATAAAATACCGTTCGCTCCCCCTCTCTGGATCCGCCATTGCTCCTATGGGACTAAGTGGTTAACGCTCTAGTATTCAGTGCAAACGGACTTGGTTCAATACCTGGTGCGGAAGGGCCCAAGTGATTCATTGGCAGAGCGTTCACCTCTGGTGCTTGGGATTGTCGGTTCGATCTCTGCTCGTGCAATGCGGGCTTTGTGGTGGACACACACCGTGTGCGTGAGTTTTCTCGCGGTTCTCCAGTTTCCTCCCACTTTCTTCATTCCACCAATTCATCCCATCATAATCAATTCGGCCTGAGCCAAAGTTGCCTAAAGGTCTCAAAAATAATTAAATTCAAAATTTCTTGTGGGACTCACAATTTCGGTGTTGACCTAGCATCAAAAGATAATGGGGGAACTATTTCGTGCTTAAATAAAGTAGTGTACTATGGTCTAGAAAGTCATAAATACGGCAACGGGAGTCATTGTGCTGACAACGTAACACTCCGTGAAACTACCAAATTCGTCCGGCCGGCCCTTGGCTGCCACAGCCGTTGTGGTATGCACTTTAGTTTATTTTAACATTGACAGATTTTCTCTTGTTTGAAAACTACAGAAAAAGTGCTCGGAAGTAGTACACACATTGCGATCGAAAAAACAGTGAGGCAGAACCCAGCCCGGGACGGTGAATATGCGCTACCAGTCAGAGGCGGATCTAGGCCGGGCCGGCGGAGGGGTGCGACCCCAGTTTTTTGCAGTGAAGATATACTAATATCCTCAATTGTCTTAAAATATTAAGTATAATTAATATTTATTTTGCAAGAAGTTTAATGTTATCGATTCTTGAACATGAAATGAAGTGTACCATGATAAGCTTCTTATATAAACATGGGGTGGGGGAAGGAGTCACAGTGTATGTTAGAAACTGCATTTTGTCGAGTTTTAAACGATTTTTCAATTTCTTAGAACAAGTTTCAAGTAGTTATTTTATTGTGTTTAGATTATGTAACACAGTATTTTTTGTTTTTAAAACCTTTTAGAAGTTTTTATTAACAACTATCAACAACGTTGAAACAAAGACCACATCATCTAAAAATTTAATTTATTGCTTATAGCCAATGCGGTGTTATTTCGAAACTATACCACCAGTAGCTTATACCGAAAACGACAGAACGCTAATCGTTGTCCGACTTACTTCTTACTATAAAAATAATATAGAAAATTCTAGTCCGACCTACAAATAAAAAGTAGAAATCTTTGTTGCTGTTTTTTTTTAATCATCTTATTTAGGTCTAAATTGATGTTGAATTATACAATATATCCAGTGTGGTATTTATAGATTTTTAAGTGTGTGTGTAGAGGGAGGGACTCTTAATGCCGTTTTGTGTAGTGTAAAATCCAATCAAGTCATTTTATCCAGTATAAATTTGGCAGTTAACTAAAAGTTTCCCTCTGTAAATTCCATGCACTGATGAAAAATATTAAAATGTTCACTTTTTTGCTTCAGCTAATTATTGCTTTCTTACACTGAAAAAGGTTTTAAACGTACACATTTCCTTCATAGATATACCTAAGGAGAATTAACATGCAATTTTAAAAAGATGACTGAAAATGACTAATGTGTATCACACCCACCCACACAAACAAACATTTGTTGGGTCATTGTCTGAGAAGAGCTTGTACTGAAAAACGCATTGGAACGAATGGTGGGAAGGCAAAAGAGGAAAGAAAGAGAATGTAGATTATGGACAGCAGGACAGCATCAAAATAGAAACAATTTATATATCTACCTGTTTTTTTCCTCTAGAACCGCCACTGCTACCAGTCCCCTACCACTAGGTTTCAGGAGCGGGCGTCCCATGTGGATGATCTATTTTCCGTTGGGAAAGCTTTTGCAATACCTTACGAACGACACCTCAAACACCTTTGTAGTAGTTCTTCAGTTGAAAGTTATCAAAGGATATAATATATGGCTTTGAACTCATCTCGCCGAGACCTTTCCAAAGACACCTCAACCACATTCGTAGCCATAATAGTTCCTGAGTTGGAATTTGTCGACAGACAAGATCGACGGGCAGTGGTATACGTGTAGAAAGTTCACTCGTTTTAGAAATATGTTTTTCATATATACAAAGATCTTTTAGAGTGCATGAAAGAAAATTCTTACTCTCCAGTTTATCCTGCCCTTGGTCTCTTCTGCAGGAATATTTATCTCAGCTATAAGTTTGTTTAAGTAATTATCTGTTCTTTGCTATATCTTTTGACGAAACCTGTACACACATAAATGAATTCACATCGTTCATCTTTTCACGATGAGTTTGTAAATGAAACTGTAACGTGTAACACATTTTGCAACTGACAATGAGCTGGTCATGATAGATATGATTTCAGTTCAGCACACACGCGAAAAAAAAAACTGTTTCATAAAATTGCGAGAAAAATCTTGTCTATATACAGAGAAAATTTTTCTAAAAAATGGGACATCAACATTCTTATTTAACTTTAAATGAGAGCAGACTGGTTTTGAAATAGGATCGCTTATCTTACTTCCATACCAGCATGTTCTTATTTTAAATGTCTCATTTTTGAGGAAATTGTTTTTCGGTTCACAGACAAGATTCTTTTCTTCTTCTTCTTCTTTTCAATTTTAAACCGTTTTCCTAACAGTGCAGTAATATTTCGGCCGAACTCTAATCTATAAAACGAAAATTTCTAAATTGTGTGATCCTATGGTAAATGTTAATCATATGTAAGTCTAAATTAACATGAAAAATATACAATTTATAATTTCTGCATTACCATCCGAGAACAGGGATAATTATGAATTCCGAGAAAAGTTTGTGGAACAGACAATAAAGTCCCGGCACTTTCCTGTAAAATCGAGAACTTACAGGATCAAATTGATAAATCATCCTGCGTTCGCTCTTCCATTAGACGCGAATCGCTGAAGATCACGTAACATAACGTTTTAAAACACGTATCAAAGTACAGTGTATAAACAGAACTCTAAAGTTTCTATGGACTAAATAAACAGTCTACGGTAGCGAATCTAAACAGCCGACCAGTACCTGTTCACATCAAATTAGGACATTGATTTATTATTTTGTAGATTTTGACAGTCCACAAAATGAGATTTAACCTGTACATTCGCATGCCAGAACAAAATAGAATGTGAAAACACGTAGACTTCAAATTACCTCAAAGCAAATGACATCTTGCCGGGTTCTAAAATTTTTCCTCAGTTTATGCCGGTCGGGATTATCAAAGGTTCAAAAGCTTTTGACTATACCAACGCTCAGAAACTATTTTCAAGTGCGGACTAATTTTATTAGTTGGGAAGGTTCTACGGACCACCTTTCTCTTGCCCTTTTCGAAGAATTTTTTAATCTATTTTTTAACGTTTTGAGTTACATACCAGTATACTAATATATTTGAAACAGTAGTAAGTAATATTGCGCTAATTTTATATTAGGATTAATAGCTGGGAGAATATTAGTTCCTTGGCCTGAGCCTTAGATGCCCAAAGGACATAAATAAAAATTCAATTCAAATATTAGTTTCTGTTTGATAACTGAAAGCTATCAAGAATATTTTGAAGGTCTAGAAGCCATTTATTTTTCAGAATATCGTTTTAACTCTTTTGTATACCTGGAAAAGACCTGTCGATCATAAGCAAGTGCTAAGTAAGGATGCACTTGATTTCAGACTAACGAGCTAGCTATAATTCTCAAACCTTTGAATAGTCATTGTATTCTTATGGGACCACACAAAACTATTCTTTGTGACACTCGGCTATACTGTGTAATACGCAATTCTCTTCAGGTTGATTTTTATTTTTCGTTTTCACTGACGCTCAATCTAGTCCAGAACTCAGAGGACCACACACAAGGTCAGATCTCAATGACCACCGGTAGTCCGCGGACCGCAGTTAGTGGAACGCTGGTCTATACGATATTCATGGACATCAATAAGCTATACCAAAAGTTTGTAAAGTGAGTGTTTTAGAACTCATTTGCATGTAATGGGAATAAAGAATATGCCTATATTTCCCGCTAAAAGAAAGTTACAATCTGTTATGTCTATGAGATAATCAAGGTGTCCGGAAAACTTCATTCAAATATTATTATTTTTTATCAATTAAATCGTTGACTACATACACGTGGGTTCCATCACTTCAAAATTTCCGTTCAGTAAAGAATTACAGACGAAAAACTCGGTGCAAAAAGCTGATTGGAACACATCAAAATGTCTCTCAACTGTACATAAAGTTATGCAGCAACTCAATGTCTGTTATCTGAGATCATTAATGAACAAACTAATTTGTCAATCTCGTTGTTTAATATAACAATTATTTTCATTATATTATCTTTTACACAAAATAGACCCTAACCCTGTGTATGGTAAATGTTGAAATTAACACAGAAAAATTGACAGCCGCCGTAACAGTGACTTGAACCCGGATCTCTCATTAACCGAGTGGGTATGCTGTCAATTACACCACCACGGCTGGGCAGTGGACTTCACCAATGAGCAGCATACCGAACAGGCAACTGAGAGATCACGGGGGCTGTCAATTTGTCTGTGTTAATTTCAATAATTATTTCGTTTATCAACTGCAAAACTTCTAAGCGAAATTCAAAGAACTGTCGAAATAATTGAAATAATTATTCACCATAATATTGTTCGAATTATCATGCTGATAATTTCTGAATCGGACAACCAAAGAATCAATGAACATATATCAACATAGCCATGATAAGCACCACTAAACAGGACTCATAAAGAAAGAGATCTCCAATAAATTGGTTGACATAGATTTCCCATAATTTTGGGATCCCTTTTAGTTATTAGGTTAATTTCACGGTAGAACAATTAGTCATCCTTTCTCAGCCATCGAGTCTTGGATTTTAGGTTCACGACATTCCTACGCTAGTCTGTTGTTGCTTATGAAAACTCTTTTATTATTCGTTATCTTAAAATATTTTATTATTATCCGGATAATTAATTATGCAATGAATTAATGCTATCCAGATGACTATCTGGCTGATCGTTATACACATACTGTAAGTATTCGATAGGTATCCGGATTTGTCTGGAAATTGTAATACCTGTTTGATTTATTCGGAAACTTATTGTGTTGTAATCCGAATGATTACATTTTTCGATACACTGATAATTATTTGATTAAGTGAAGCTCCGCGAAAACAATGTTGTGACTTGCACATGAAGAAAAATAAAAACTGCAAAATTATGCTTCCAGCTAAGCGTTTTAAATTTATATTTTTAGATTTTATCTGGTGAAAGTTTAAATAAAATGTCACCGAGCCATCGTAGCTCAGTGGTAGAGCATTGGCGTAGCATTTATGATGTCGTTAGTTCGGTCCCAGCGGCCAACCATCCACACTGAGGCTTTTCCTCAGTCACACCAGGCAAATGCCGGGATAGCACCTTCAACATATTCCGACACCTTCCCGAATCCTTTCCGCTACCCCATCCCGGCCGGAACCTTAGATGTATAAAGGTCATAAATAAAATTCAAATTCAAAATGTTTAAGAATGATAAAAACCTTTTAATATGTAAACGCTGCAAATATAAATGAGACACCTCGTTAAAAGAGAAGTTTTGCAGCTCGCCATGAGCTTCATTAAATACAGGGTACACGGGAAAACCTACATAGTCCAAAAAACATGAAAATGAGGTTATAATTACATTTTATTGCTCTTATTATGTAATTTTCACGTGACAGGTCGTAAAGGGGCTAAGTCAACTGAGTCAAAAGTTATTGACAATTCAAGATGTTGAGAACAATGGAAAAGCAAAGAGATTGTAAGTTTATTTTCCTTCCTCCTTGAAAATACAGTTTTTGGACTGCCTTGGTTTTTTCCCGGATACCCTTCAAATGTTATACCATTATTTTCGAATGGCGGGACGCTTTCATTATCATCGGGAAAATTATTCGTTTCATCGTCCTGGATAATCAATTGACTGTTGTGTTGTCAGAATAATTATTCAAAGAGTTGTTAACCAAATTATTTATTTGATTATTGTTATCGGAATACTTACTTATTTAATTCTTTTTCGGATAATTATTTGATTGTTTTCTAAGTAAGTATGTAATTAATCCTGGATAAATATTCGAAAAATGGAATGTATTTAAATAATTCTATTATGGCCGATCAAATAACAAATTATCTAAATTAATTGAATATAGAATAATCCAGATATTGAAAATAACAACCAGTATTTTTTTTAACACAAACATTAAATTCCAATAAAGAAGGGATGTCTATAAACGTTTCAATTGGGGCCTTGAATATGGTGGAAATTGAATATGGTGGAAATGAAAACGTTGTTGAGAAAAAATGTTGTGTCAAAATGTAGCAAAAAGTTATGCACTTTCCAAGTTAATGTTTCGCCTGATTTTATATTTTTAAAATCAAATCTTCATTAAATTAGAGTTGATATCATACTTTTTAAAGTTAAATTCAATAATTCTTTTGACTTTTCATAGGAATTATAAGAGATCGTGTTCGAGCAACACTTATTTCTTTGAATATGACATAATATAGAAATTTATGTCTAATAAAATCTCCAGCTTTGGCAGGATTTTCCTATTTTAAAATGCATACGAAAACACACGAAACACTAATTTTGAAAGCTACAGGCGTTTGGCTACCTTAAGAAATGTAACTATAACACCTTTATTTTTATTTTTTTTTAGTATGTTTAGACTCAAATACAATTGCTCATAGATAGCCATCATCAGAACCGTGGACTAAAAAGGTTGAAGCTCAGAGCTCCAACTGATTCAGGGGCTCCGCCAGGCCACCAAAATAAATCAGTTACCTTAGAACCACAAGGAATAGGCAACAGAGTCTATATATAGCCCAGAGTGGGAGTCAATAGCAGGGCCCTTCAAATAGCTTAATCCGCCACTGGCTATCATGCATAAAAAATAACAATTGCTGGTTGGACGGACTGAGACTCGAACCTTGTCTTCAGCCAGTTCAGCCTTAATTTATGCGTGGTCCGGCAAGCAGGAGATCGGAATTCGGTTCCCGGTCAGCCCAACTACCATTCATCTTTTAACCGTGTAAGATTTGTGTGTGTGTAAGAATCACCAGATAGAATTGTTTTTAAGAAACAGACTTTAGTTCTGTAGTCCTGGAAACTTGAATTATCTCAACTGAACTCACCTCTTCGTTTCCAGTCCTGGAATTTGTGGTAGAGGAGACAAGAACACATGCAGCAGACGCAACTAAAGACCATCAAACTGAGAACGACGCCGACCCACACATCCGCCAGAAGCTGTTCGTAGCCTCCTGAGGGTTCCTCCACTTCCACATCGTCCACTTCAGTCACACTAAGAACACTTAAATTCTGCGATGCCATTTTCCACCCCCGGTCACCAAGGGACTTCTTTTCTTTTTTTTTAACTTTTAGTGACAAATATACGACTAACACTTCATTAAAACAAAAATACACATTTTTCTTTATCAAAAATATTTCCTGCGATCACCAACGCGATTTGCACTTTTGAGTTTTTAATCAATTACAAAATAGTTGTTGGATTTGTAATGGCATTGCGACAATGTTTTTAGTCTATTATTCACGAAAGGAAAAAAAAATAGAGACTATATAGAAAAAATATATTTAAAAAAAACACAATAGATTATGTCATGTTGCCGCGTGGGGGAGTAATTTCACTTTTTGGTTCTTAGCGTATCGTGACCGAACACCAAACATTTTTCTCCTTCTTAAAAAAATTAGTTCTACTTTTTTTCTTGCTCTCGGTACAATATCGGAGATCAGTCGCTGTGTTACTGGCTTTCAACTTCGAAGTGTCCGTCCTTGCACGCGAAGTTAACCTGTCTGGCATAAAGTCTGCTCACTCCCTTACCTCTCTGGATCTTACTCCTCAATACTACTCCAAAGATGACGTCACCATACGTTGCTCAAACAAGCTTCAGGCCACTACCACTTTCATTTACATTCTTTTTTCTTTAACTTCATGCTCTTTTTTTTTTATACCTTTCACAGTTAGTCTATAACGAGATAAAGTGGGTCTTCTACACACACACACACACACACACACCTATGCTTATGAAATGTGTATGGACCACAGAGGCAGGCTTCCAAGAAGTTGACCATATTAATACGAAGAAGAAAAATTGAAATTTCCTTTACATTCTTGGGGGAAATAACCAGGCACCTCCAGATACTTCCCTGGAACCAGTGTTCGAAGTGGGAAAGAAACAGAGACGGTATGTTTTCCTAATATTTGCGTAGACAAATCAGAAATAAATATAAGAACACGTATAGCATGTGTTTCAGTAACGGCATACGTTTAGCTCTCAAAAACCAGAGTCGGTATGACATACCGGTGCATACCGCCTCACTTCGACCACTACCCACATAGCAAAATGACGTCCTAGGGATATCTGACAGATCTCCTGGTAGGATATCGGGACGTCCGTAGGACGTCCTGTTTAAGTCCCGTTTACATACATGGGACGTATAGTTATAATTAATCCTTCGTATAACCATACGAAGGCATATCCTTCGTATAGTTATTATTAATTAAATAATAATAATAGTAAGGTTGATTTAATTTATAGAAATTCCAGGTAGGTAATCCCGCACGGCTTTCCGGGGGACATCCAGGGGATCTCCATACGGGATGAACTGTTTGTATTGCCCACAGTTATCCCACGGACGTCCTTAGGACATCGCTATGGGAGCAGGACCATTCTGACGGTAATGGGATCTAAATGGGACGTCCCAGGGACGTACTCTGCTATGTGGGTACCTGGAACCTTTGAACTTTTTATTCGGGGAACTTGTTAAACGTTTGATGAATTATGCCAAAACATTTCAAAACTAAATAAAACTAATTATCACTGGTCTACCGTTAGATAACAGAACGCAAGATTATTAGGATCATTACCCCCTCCCCACCCTCTTCAAAATACCACCTTAGAGTGATATTTTGGTGCTAATTGTATAGAGGAGAACGGAGGTAATTCTTGTACGAACTTTGATTTCACATAAGTGATTGATTATTGTACACAAACAACAAGTAATAAATGATCTGAAATAGAAAAAGTAAAACCTTGCGTTTCGTTCCATTACCCACCTGGGTGAGGTAATTGTACGCAGCATAACTTCTTATATTTTCCGTTCCTATTTTAAGAAAGCGAACAAGTATGCAGTACCATTCCAACAATATTATTGCAGCTTGCGGTTATACAAAATAGTTGGGTCTTCAGATGTTTTGTACATACAGAAAACAAGTTCTCGTAATCACTTAAATGAACAAAAAATTGTGAAAACTTGAAATTATTTAACTACAATCTGAATCATGGTGCGAAATCCGGGTTGTATGCGGGATTTCCCTCTACCAACAATTAACTTATTAATTTTTCCTCCCACTAACAGCTCCCGGGAGAGGGGGAATAAAGATTATATGCTGCGTGCAATTACCCCGTTTCCAGCCATTGTGAAAATGTCTTGGTCATGGCTATTATAATGCACCCTTCCTTACTAAAACAAACATAAGAACAACAAAGTAAGAAACTTCCCACATAATGACGGCGTGTTAAGTTACATTCTGTTGCATATAATAATAATTCACAGGCGTATTCAATTAACTACTGGATGAGGCCTCTTCTGGAGGAGGAGTCGGTCTACTGCTCCCACGCTGACCAGATGTGTTGGGAGATAAGAGCCAAAGCTCTCAACTGTGATCGCCACTGTTTTTATTCACAGCAGATCCCCAATTGTCCTCGCGATACTTGGTGGGCATACAATTTCAGATCCTTTTGCTTTGGAAAAAAATCCTGGGCGGGAATCGAACCGCCCATCAGTCATCGATGGTAACCACCAGGCCCTGTTGCATATACTTGAGAAATTATTTATTCCGTGCACTTACTTTATAACACATACTATTAAAATCAAATGGCCTGTCTTCTGGCGTACCTAAAACTATGTATGTCTCAATCAAGGAGAGTCTACTTATAGGTTGCGTCGTAACGCTCTGCCAATGGGAGAATGGACGGGAAAACCTTTCTTTCCGTCTTTTGCTGTTACCGTATGCAGTACAATAACGCGTAATTGGTCATAATTTTTACTCCATACTAGTATCACAGTACTTAAAACGTAAAACATAAGCCAAATGATGTCTAGAAGAAATAGACTGTAGGAGTTCCTCAGGGATCGGTTCTGGGTCCTCTACTTCTCTGGTTGTATATAAATGATTTATCAATAAATGAAACGCAATGTAAAACTATTCTGTATGCGGACGATACAAGCATAATTATTGTTTCAGAAAAAGACCCAAATTTGATACAATCGAAAGCAAATAATGTAAAATCAAAGATAGAAAACTGGTTTTACAACAACAAACTTAGGTTAAACGCTACAAAAACAAAAGGTATGAGCTTCAGCCTTCGACCCTCTCCATACATGAATACGCCAGGCATAATCGTAAATAATTCTTTATGCGAATTCTCTCGAAGTCTGAAATTCTTAGGCATTTACATTGACAATAAATTTATGTGGAATAAACATATATATAAGCTTGCAAACAAACTCTGCCAAATAACCTACCTAATACGCCATTTAAATCCAGTATTAAACCAGTCGGCTATTTTATCATTTTATTACTCTACATTCCATTCCCTCACAAAGTATGGTACTGTTTTCTGGGGATCATCAACAAAACTTCTAGGAATTTTTAGGATTCAGAAGAAAATTGTTGGAATAATTACGAACAGTCCTCAACGAGCTTCTTGTCGCAAACTTTTACACTACTGAAGAGTTCATGTCTTATGAATTTTAAAAATGTTTAGAAGTCATATATTGAATATTTCGGTTATAACACAGTTCGTAAACAACACTTGATTTGATGTGAAAATACTCATTAATATCCATTACTTATATACTGTTCTATCTTATATTCCTGTATATTAATGTATATCCAAATTATTATTGTTGTTATTGTATTTGTATTATTATTGCGTAGTAGGGTAAGACTGCAAACAACAATTTTATTTTTCATACAGTATTTGTCTTTCTTGTAGATTGCAAATTCATTATTGATAAGTTCTATACCTGGAACACATATTGATGTTAAAATAGGTCTTAAAGAACGCTAATAAATCTGAATTCTCTTTTTCTTTTTAGTTCGAGTTATGTAAACAATCAAAAACTGTTAGTTCATCGATATTAAGAAACGAAGCGAGTCTGACAGATCGTTCAAGGGGAAAGAAAAAAAAACACTGGCGTAACAGACCTATAGGCCCTGAGCTTGCCCCAACGCCATCTGTCCGTATTTGGTGGAACTACGTAACGGCTGTGTGGTCAGCACTACGCTTATCTAACCACGAACAGGCGTGTCAGGGGCTTACCAGACCGATCAAGGGGAAAGAGGTTCAAGCTTAATTTTTTATCTGATAATGTGGGAGGGGGATCAGGGCAATGCTTACGTAAGATTTCCTTAAAACATAAGCGTAGATTTAAAATGTTTAAACATTTTTTGACTATGAAATAACGATAAGAAATTTGACAAGTCTTACTAAGGACATCAAGAGAAGGGAGTCGGGTCTATGCTTATTTTAGCCAACAAGGAGCGGAGGAGATCTAAATGTAATTACGTATTATTATTATTACTTATACTTCCTGTTGTATAAAGCAACAGCAAATTGGTTGAGCATATTTGAGGCCGTCTTTTTGTCGAAATCTATGTACAGTCATGGAAAATATATTCCGGGAATATTGAACTATAATTGAGGCGTATGCGCGAACAAACGTCTACCAACCTTTTTACTCACCAACCTCAGACACATGAAATTATTACGCATATAGCTAATAAAACAAACACTTACCTCATTTCATTTTCGAAGTAGTCGTAACAGTTAGAAGGATAGACGAATGGATGAGAGGATTAAAGAAAAAAAATGTTTATTGTACTTCACTTTGCAATAGTCATATATGCTTGTTGTTTTTTTAATTCCGTAAAATAAAACGAAACTATTTACCAAACACTACGGCTTGAAAAGATCACTTAATGTTGCGTAGCCTTTATTCACTACAAAAATGTTCTGGATCAAACGAGAAGAAAAGTATATCTGAATCACTTTGCAATAGCTATGCTAGTTCTTATCCCGTGAAATAAAATAGAACTATTTAACAAACACCAAGACTTGAAAATATCACTTATCATTATGCAGTCTTCATGAATCACAGAAGCGTTCTAGTTTATTTAACACGTTCGTTAATTTTCTAAAAAAAAAATCTTTCACAGTCAATGTCACAAAATGTTCACGATTGGTTCAAGGGAGGGTGGGAAAAAAGAAACAATACGTCTCAGTCTCTCTCTAGACAGCAAGGGTACTACAGACAAAAGCATATTGAATTAGAAAAAAAGAATTGGTGGTTCCTTATAAATAGAGCTAGGATTTTTATCTAGTATAATCAATGAATACTTAATATATATATTTAAGTATTCATTGGTATAATATTGCCAAATATGTACATAAATATGTAACAAAAACTAATTAAATATGTAGAGTGTAGAATAAATAATAAATGCAATATCAAATAAACCAAATATTTATTGCAGGAATAAACATTTACCTTTGTTTATCTTTTCATATTGTTTAATAAATTATGCTTTTCATAATTGAGCCCCTCGGGGGAACAAAATGGTAAGCGTCATAAGAAAATTTCCACAGTATATTGAAAATGAAATACAATAAAAGTGTTTGTATCCAACAACTACCTTTATACCTAAAAAAACAAAAAGTTTGCGCTCGAAGTTACAAGATTTACACAACATTGTATTTTATTTTTAATATACTACACGAAAAGACCAACAACAATGGAGAAAGACTGATAACTTTCGCGATTTCGAAAAACTTACTGGTAAAGAGCACGTACTTTGAACACAAAGACATACACAAATACACATGGGTATCTCCGGACGGCAAAACTCTCAACCAGATCGATCACGTATTAGTAGACAGACGAAGACACACCAACATAATGGACGTTAGGTCGTACAGAGGAGCGGAAGGTGACACCGACCATCTATTAGTGATCACAAAAGTAAGAGAAAAGTTATGCCTCGCGAACAGAGAGAGCAAGGGGTCAAAACAACTGACATTCGAAGTTAAACGATAAATAATCCGAGCATAAAAGCAGATTACCAACTCGAACTATTAAATGTGTTCGAAATCCTAACCGACTCGGGTAATAATAATGATGATATTAATAATGAAATTGATGTAAGTAAGATGTGGGAGGCAATTCGTGAAACAATTAAGAGCGCAGCAAAGTAACGTGTAAGTGAGAAGAAACAACAGAAAAACAAACCTTGGTTTGATGAAGAATGCGTTAAGATTCATGAAACACGAAAACAAGCCAGGCAACGATGGCTAAGTAATAAAAGCGAAGCAAATACCAATCACTACAGTAACGCGAAACAAAAAGCCACACTAGGGTTCAGAAAAAAAAAGCGAGAATATCTGACGCAGAAGATTCAGGAGATAGTGGAAAATGGGAAGACAAATAACATACAAGCTCTATACAAAGGGGTAAACTCGTTAAGACAAAGTTACCAACCGAGGTTAGGAATGATTAGAAATGAACATGGAGATCTTCAGGCGGATCCGACTAAAATTGTCGATGAGTGGTAAAGTTATTTCGACAAACGTCTTAATGTACACAACGGGGAACAAACAGAGGAATTTGACATCCATACCGCAGAACCGTGGATTCCCGAACCTAGCGAGATCGAGATCAAAATCTCGGTAAAGAAATTGAAAATTTTTAAATCACCAGGAATAGATAATATTCAGCCGAATTAATTAAAACAGGAGGAACGGCACTAATCAAGGAACTACATAAATTGATAAGTGCTCTATGGAGAAAGGAGGAGCTCCCAAAGGAATGGAAAACCTCAATAATAGTTCCGATTTACAAGAAAGGCGATAAATCGGACTGTAATAATTACCGCGGAATCTCATTACTTCCAACCTGTTACAAAATATTAAGTAATATTCTGTTAACACGCCTAAGTGTATACGGAGATGAAATAATTGGGAATCACCAATGTGGATTTAGAAGAAATAGATCCACGTTGGACCAGATTTTTCCCTTGATACGAATTTTAGAGAAGAAATGGGAATACAATGGGACGGTTCACCAGCTATTCATTGATTTTAAGAAAGCATATAATTCTATCATAAGAGAAAAGTTATGCAGTATCCTGATACGATTTGGAATTCCGAAAAACTGGTTTAACTATTGAAGATGTGTCTCTGCGACCCCATAAGCAGAATACGGGTAGGTAATATATGTCAAATAGTTTCGAGATTCGCAACGGATTGAAACAAGGCCATGCCTTGTACCCACTACTGTTTAACTTTGCGTTAGAATATGCGATTTTAAAAATGAAAGGGGACAAAAAGGGACTATCATTGAATGGTTTGAATTAACTGTTCGTATACGCGGATGATGTCGATTTAATAGTGGACGATATAGATGCACTACACAGCAACATTGATGTCTTAGTAGAAGCGTGCGATGAGATATGTCTACAGGTAAACATAGATAAAACAAAATACATGATAACAAGCCGAAACAGAGGGAATGAAGGAATTGAAAACATAAGAATTAGGGATGAGGTCGTAGAGAAAGTAAACAAATTTAAATACTTGGGAGCATACGTAACAAGCAAAAATTAGGTCACGGAAGAAATAAAAAGTCGCTTAGTACCGGGCAACGCATGTTTCTATTCAGTCAAAAAACTTCTAACATCGCGATTAATATAAAGGAAATTGAAACTGAAAATATACAGAACGGTTATTCTGCCGGTAATACTTTACGGTTGCGAAAGTTGGAGTACGACCCTAGCAGATGAACATAGATTACGTGTGTTTGAAAATAAGGTTTTGAGAAAGATATACTGGACGAAAAATGTTTAATATCAAATAAACCAAATATTTATTGCAGGGATAAACATTAACAATTGCCTATCTTTACATACATAAAATGATGATCTAATTATGATTTTGATAATATATTGTTTTAGGATATATAAAACACCAATAAGTGAGACTATTTATATTATGGAAACGGCTCTATGTTATATCACAAATTGCGAAATTGGCATACGTAACATTTACGTTTTGCTATTTCTAAATTACATTCAAATTGACTGAATAACTGTTACGTTAAAAATGAAATTAGTCGAAATTTTCTACCTGATTTATAGTAACTTATAACGTTAAAGATTTTTCGAAACGATCCTGAGAAAAGCTAGGCAGTCATAGCTACCTGGGAATTTTGAGTTATTTAGCTAATAAAAGGCATTCATCATACGATTCTCAGGAATGTTGCTAAGTGTGATTCCAAAAAAGATGGCCAAAAGTAAAAAACGCAATGAATGATCTCAAAATCTGTTCTCGTTTTTTTTAGGGGGTCGCTGATTACGAATCTGAAGTTAGAGTTGCAAAATGTAACCCCCTTCATCCCCTATTGAAAACTCTTATTGGTGAAACAGTCTGTATATCATGTTGCAATCAAGATGAATAAATATTATGTCGATAGTTTTTTCGGTCGCTGTTTAAGAATTTGAAGTCAGAGTTGCAAAATTGAACCCCTTAACAACATTTTAATATTTTAACGTATACTTAAATGATAATTGTTTTTAATGAAATATGATGATGTTGTTTTTTTAATAAACGATTCCTGATTGGATTTTGGGCGGCCATTTTGAATCCAAGATGAAACCTTGCTCTTTACTGTTTTTATCGAATGTACAGGTATATTTTCGTGATAGGTTATACAGAATTTCCTCTGCATTAACTAAGAAATTCCTAAGGGAAACTTTATACAACATTTAGGCCTCAGCAACAAGTGCTGGGAAGCCTTATACAATCGCTATGTCTGTCTGTTGACAACATTTAAACCAGGAAGTACCAGGGCTACGACGATAGTTGAGGTGTCTCGCGATTGAACTCCGACTTGCTAGTTTCCATATACGAAGAAATATATATTGTCTCCATCTTTTCTAAGGTATACCGGTTAGTATTGCAAAAATCTTTCCATTTTTAAAAATATAAGTAAATGGTGTAAGAAAAGATCTATATTACAATTAAGACAGTTTGGCTTTTTGATATATGCTTTACAGTCTTTACGGAATCAGTTTAGCAGAAGCTGATATAAATGGGGGAGTGTCAACAGAAGTAAAATACTATCAGCAGGGAGAAAGTATGGAGATGAAAATTCGCAGAAGAAAATTAATGTTTGTATATATCCGTCCCCGAATCACTTTTATATTATTATTGAAAGACAACAGAAATAGTCCGGCATTGATAATTTGACTAATTATATGGGTTATAGTCATATTCTTATACTATAATATAACATGCTAAATAAAATTTATCAGAATTAAGCTAATTGTCAGGAGACTTCTTCTAGAATGAAACAACATCAACAAAAGCATTAAATTAATATTATCGACATCTATGCAAATAAAGCTTATAGTCTCCTTCGAGACGAGAGTCTCGAGAGGCATGTCTCGGTCTCGAGTAAGTCACGATGCATAGAGTCTCGGTCTCGATACCATGCCTAGTGGACACAATATTGAAAAATCTGTAGATCATACCAAATATCTGATTTTCCTTATCCCATTGAAAAATCTGTAGACCTGAGAAGGTTAAGACTCTTCACTTTGTGGGCCTCTGTCTGCAACCAACTAACCCAGCCTTATCTATACGAGCCGTACCAGTGAGTGTTCAGCATACCTGATGACGCGTTGGTACTGACCTGCCATCTGGCGGCGAAAGTTACGATGTAACCTATTCGTAGACTAACCTTGCTACTTCTTGACCCTTTGGGAGGTAAAGACGCCCGAGTGTGGGACTAACCACCCCACCTCACGATTTCCTAACGTTAGTGCTTCACTAGAGCAGGCGCAAGGGAGAGCGAATTCACCTTAGTTTTTTTACAAGTTTTTAGCTTTGACTTGATGCACTAACGACGACATTAGTATCAATCGTTAGTTCCTCGTTACTGCTTCCTACTGCAAAAATCCCAATGTTAGTGTTTCATTGGTGTAGAACTGTAGACGAGAGAAGTGAAATACGGCTGAGAGAGATAAGGTAAAGCTAGCCCCTAATTTAAAATTTTGATAAAAAATAGTTCCATGGCTATCGCATCGTTAGAGGACGAAATTAGTGCGAATAGTTATTACAACTTTCCTGTTTGTTGGCATCTAAGTCCCAGTGCTTTTGTTGTAGGTGCATAAAAGTCCATTCTAGTTCTTCAGTTCAAAGACTAACAATGTATAATGTCCTTCCTTTGCTCCTTCGTTACTTCTATGTCCAGTGTGTTACATCAATATTAGAAATGAGATATGTTTCCATTACAGTTCATTTAATAATTTCTTTTTATGGCCCTAAAATACTTCTTCCTCTGATGAAAGTAATAAATTGATATTAAAAAAGAAAAACTTGGGGTCCAACAGATTCCAGTGTGCAACATATGTAACATAATTAGAAGTGTGCAGCATGAGGGTTAATTTTGATTAGGATAAATCGCATTTTTTAATAATAATAATGAAACCCGCTTCTACTCTTTACTGAAACAAGTACTCAGCCATACATAGATTTTCCAGTGCATGTAATCTCATTCTCTAATTCTCTGTGAAAGCCAACTTGAAGGGGCTCACGAAGTAAGGTGGGGTGGTTAGTTCCACGCTCAGGCGACTTTACCTCCCAAGGTACCAAGAAGTAGGACTTTGATTTTAGCTTCCAGCATGAAGGCATTGAAGAAAGCTCTCGAGCGTCCTTACTTGTACCACTTGAACTAACGAAGTAGTAAGGCTGGACTTTAGTACTAGCAAGCACTAACGATGTACTACGAGAGTGTTTCAAATTAAGTTTACAAATTCGTGAATGAAGTTTAACGTGAACTTGTTCCTAACAATTGGTTTGGCACCAGCACCTTCTCTCACGAAGCATTAACGTAAGAAAGTGGTGCACTAAGAAGCAATAACGATGCACTAACCATTAGTACTAATTTTATCGTTGGTGCTTCAAATGTGGGGTTAGCGTAAACTTTGCATCCAAACTTTCTTTCGCCGATCTGGTAGCCGTGTGGGTTATGAAGCTAAGCCAGCGACTCAAAGATCTCGGGTTTGAATCCCGACTGGGACATGGATGTTTGTGATTGTGGATTTTAACTAGAACGTGGCAGATAATAGTGACGGGACGAAGTCAAAAGTTACTAGAATGGCTCATACAAAATAAAATTTACCAAAGATTTTTTCATTCTTTTTTTTTTCTCAGTACCTGTATCAATGAAGCACTAACGTGGTATTTCTGACTAGGAAGCACTAACGCTGCATTAATCATTGACACTAATTTCGTCGTTAGTGCTCCAAATGGGGCGATCACGGACGAACAACATTGTCATAACTTAAGCATGAACATTGTACTAACGATGAACTAATAATCCAATATCTTTGGGTGTGAAAGCGTCAAAATGTTTTTATTGGTGAAGCCTCATTGACAATTTCGCTGAGGAATCGAGCACTAGCGTTAGTAATGCACTTAAAAATGCGCTTAAAAACACATATTTCTTCTCTGTATTTTGCATAAGAATTTTGTACTAACGTTAGTGTCATATGCATTAACATGCACTTACCAATCAATGTGTACATCTCAAATACCGTTGCAAATGGGGCTATCTTGACCCCAAGTTGCCCAACAAACAATTTCTTTCTATATCTCGCTTAAAATTGGAACACTAACGTTACTGCCACGTGAACTAACAATTCGCTAACCATAACATGAGTTTGGGTCCGTACAGATCTAAAATTTGTTTGTGCGCAGTTTTTTTCATCCACAGTTTATCCCTGTATCTCGCTTAAGAATGGGGCACTAACGTTAGAGTCATGTATTTGAGTCCACATAGGTCTCCAATATCTTTGTGGGCCCAGCCAAATTTTTGTTTAAGAATGGAACAATAACGTGCGCTAATGATGCGCTATCTCATACATTTAGGTCCGGATAGGTTCATAAATCTCTTTTCGGGTGAAGCCAGCTTTATCTCAAGTGGGTCCCACTCAGAGTTTTTTCTTTCGCTCGCTTAAGAATGAAGCATTAATGTTAGTGTTATGTGCACTGGCGTGCACTAACGATGCACTAACGATCTCGTACATTTAGGTCCGCATGTGTCTAAAATTTATTTCTGGGTGAGGTCAAGTTGACTTCAAGTTGTTCCCATTGACATATTTTTCTAATTCTCGCTTAAGAATGAAGCACTAATGTTAGTGTCGTGTGCACTAACTGGCAATAACCATAGACGGATTTACGGGGGGCATGAGGAGCCAATGCCTTCAAAGTCATTTCAGAATTACTTATATTTTCTCATTCTAAACGATAGCTTTTAAAGTTTTCCCCCCACCCAGAACCTCTCTCGTGGCTCCCAGGGTCTCTTTCCTAAATCCGCCCATGGCAATAATCATGCACTAACGATGCGCGATTCATTCGCGAGAGCCTTTCAGAGGACTATGCGAGTGGCCAATTTGACTGCCTATGCAATTTCTTACTTCTCTCAGCAATGTGTATTCAAATTTAGCTATATTTAAAGAGGTTTCAATGTCCGAAAATGGCCGCTATATGTTGCATACCCGTTCACTATGAGTCTATCTTAACTTTGAATTTTTGTGACGTATGTGATTTCTAATTGGCTGAAACTGTGAACATATATACAATCCTGGTTGTACGCGTGGGTTGAGATGTAACGGCGTGGCGTCAGTTGGATTTGAGAATCTTGACATGGATGGTAGTTATAAAATTACGGTCTTTGTCTAATCCTAAAGTCAAACATGTGATTAGAAATTACGTGAAATGAATCTGAATCAATGGCTATAAGTATTGTGAAGTTAATATGTTTTTATATAGAATCAAAGGAATGCTAAAGTATAAGTGCTTGGTTCGACACATAAACGTGAACTGTGTAAGAGAGTTCCTAATTGTAGAAGGTGGAAAGTGAATGGAATGGCTCCGAGTAGAGAGACAATTCTCTACGAAAAAGTGCCTTCTATATTCTCTAAGTCAAGCGTTTCACTAGTTTATGAAAGTGTATAATATTATAGTGGAGAAGCATTTGGAAAGCTTGAAAATGTCAGTGCTTTTGTTGCGCGAGTTCTGTGCGGTGAGAAGTGTGAAATGGGCATCTTTCTAAGTCACTAATTTCTTTTGCCCTTGCACAGTAGTGGTTGTAGAAAGGTGTTACACTAGTTGTGTATGCACTGCTGTAGAGGGGATTGTAGTAACTAGTAACCTAGTTGAAAGGTTCCCTAAATCTTCCGAAAGAATTAAGTTAACATAATTCAAATGAAAAAGTTCTTTCTCTCATGGTTTTTGTTTCTATGGAAATAGGGAATAAAGCTTCCCAATGCGTAAGCAAATTATCTTAACTAGATATAAAACGAAGTTTCTATGCAGCATAGGATATTAGAGAAAAATCCTACAGAAATATCCTTGTTTCCTTTTTTAGTGAGAAACCCAAGTTAATTCAAAGTTTATTGAATGAAAAGAAAATCTCATATAAGTTTATTCCTTTTCAGTTCTGATAGATTTTATTTCTGCTTTAATAAAAATAAAACAATGGCTTATTGTTCTGAACTACACTACATCTCTCGGGTCGCATCAGAACACTAACGTTGGGTAGCGAGCACTAACGTGCAATAAAGATGCATTAACGAACCCACATGGTTCTTACCCGTGAAAGCTTTACGAAAGTTTATGGGGGCCAACTTGACGTCAAGTTGGACACCTCCACAATTTTTTCCTCCTTCTCTGTTCCTATTAGATTACTAACGTTGGTTCGCTAGCTCTAAGTACACTAACGATGCACAAACATGCCCACATGGTTTATACCGCGAAAACTTTACGAAAGTTCATAGGGGCAACCTGCCGCCCTGATAGTTTTCACTTCTCTCTTTGTTCCCATTGGAGCACTAACGTAGTGTCATATGCACTAACGAATACATGTAGTCTCATCCTCTAACTCCATATGAAGGCCAACTTGACGGAGCTGTATCTTAAACCTTACTGAAGATCTCACATCACTAGGTTACAAGCCGATCAACATCAACCAAATGTCGAGAAAAGATAAAACGACCATGGACAAAGTGCTGATGCCACAACTATATTTCTTGTGTCGCTTGAAAGAACTCCAGCGACCAAGGAGGTATATGCCGTCAGAAACCTGATAAACTACAGAGTACAAATAGAACCATAACAATGAAGACCGGTACATTATAGAAATCAAGTGTCCTTATTCGGCTAGAAATTTTGTCAGTATTTCGCAAGCCTGCGACGTGGTGCGAAACTTTCAATTATAGAATGACGAGAAAACGCAAAAAGAAGAAATCACACACTTTCCGAAAAGCACCCTTATTACCACCAACTACAACACACAATTACATTGCGTGAAATTTGAATGGTCTGACTTAGTTGTTTATATCCCGAGAGAAATTATTATCCTTAAGATAAGAAGAGATGAGGCTTTTATGATAAAGATTCTGGATAAACTGTTTTTTTTTTTTCATCGGGAATGCAATTTATCTGAGCTAGTAGACCCGTGATCCGTTTGTCAGAATAAGCCAATGAGAGAACCAGAAGGTATTATCGAAGCAATAAGAAATAAGCAGATGGATAAGGACACTAAAACAAAAGAGAAATCTGCTTTGTGAAAAGAATAATATATTGTCTCTGTAAATAAATACATGGTGTTACAATATAATAAAAAGTTAGTTTTTCCCTAATTCTGATAGTCTATTTATTCAGTTTTAATAGGACAATGAATTTGAATTTATTTAATGATCGTTACTCATCTAAGGCCCAGGTCGGGAGAGAATGGGGGAAAGGATGCGGAAAGATGTCATCGAAGGTCTAATTTGAAAGTACGATTCCGGCACTTGCCTGGTGTGACTGAGGAAAACCCTGGAAAAACACCAGTGAGGATAGCCGGCAAAGAGATTCGAATCCTTTGCCTCCCAATACCATTCCGAAATCTGCGACACCACCACATGAGCCATGGTGGCTGGCTAATATTACAAGAGTGGAATTATTTTACATAAAACAAGAAATTGTGACATTTTCCTGCATTCCTGAAAAACAAAGTGGTAAGCAGTGTCCCCAGTAGCACACAAATGTTGAAAATACGCGGATTAAACGTTAGTACCGACACGTTATGTTAACGTTGTAAATATATCGACATGTTCGCCTGTTAGAGCATGAATGCTGTCTATTGGTATACACATATTTAGTTTCATTTTATCCGTTGCTTTTATCATGATATACGGTGTTAATATTCCAGCAATAAGTAATTTTCCAGCGGCTGCTTTGGGGTTCGAACACAGGAACGTTCTGCACTTGTCGTTGGTAGCTCGACGCGTTGACCACTTATCCAAGAATCCACCTGGAAAGGCCACTACTCTTTTACTGTATCGTTGAAATTAAATGTTCGTTGAAATATAGTTTAAAATTCAACCTGTTTTCAACATGCAAATGTAAACATGAAAAATATAGTTATTTTCATTGTATTTGCTTTTAATGATAATGTTTATACAATTAAATTAGAAATACAAGTCTGAAACTAAATCTAGGACATAGTATGAATGAATATTGAAAGTACGTCACATTAACGTCGTATCAACTGAATTTCATCTTCGTTGAAATATGGTTTAAAATTCAATATGTTTTCAACATGCACATGAGAACCCCAAAATTAGTTTGTGTAATTCAATCAGTTTTTAATTATATTATTTTGACATATTAGTAACAAATGCATTAAACGCAATATATTATACCATAATTGAAAATAACATTGAACACACGTTGTACGTTGTATTAACGTCTTATCGACACAATGGCGTCTTTGTTGAAATATGATTTAAAAATAAAACGTATTTTTTTTACAACCGATAACGGTCAACGAAATGAACCTAAAATCAATTTTGGAAACACATGTGTGCTACTGGGGGAGGTGGTGATAAACTTCGGAAACCGACAAGCCCTGCGTCATTATTTGGGGAGACATTATGCCATTTCCGACATTATTGTGCTAAGTTTATACGCCTCTAGCTCCGAAACTAGGTCGAATTCAAACTTTCTTCAATAATCACTTCCCGATGTTTGTCGGTGCATTACGTTACCACCCTGTATATAGGCCATGAACTGTTAACCTATCGCTGCTTCACATACTTATATGATAGCGTATTCGGAATTTTGTAAAAGAGGGGAAAGTACCGAAAGGAAACCTATTTACACCAACGATGGTCTATTTGTTTTTCTTATTTTCATGTTAGGAATCTCGGAAGTGCTTTTGTCGATTACTATTTTACAACAGCCTGTATATGAATAATTTCTTCTGTTAGTCTATGTATGAAATATGTATTTGTGAGTGTGTGTGTGTGGGGGGGGGGGGCAATAGAATCATAAATTTGTAATTACCAATAATAATGATTATTATTGCGTATGTTTATTATGTTTGGAGTTACTGGTCTTCCACCAGGCGCCTCCCCAGGTGGCGGATAGGGGAATGCCGACCAGATATGGTGGGTACCGGAAATATTCCGGGGCGGACCAAAACCAGTACTGCTGCCTTGCAGTTAGTAGAGGGATCTACAAAGGCTAGGGGAAGATAACCCCGAACAAAAATATCATGGTGAGGGGAAGCAGCATCACCATTACCACTCTGAGGCTGAAGATGAATGACATCGGCAAGGCTCAGAGATGGACAGAGGGCGACATCTTGAATGTCTACCTTTACTGCGAGGTCGTAGAGCTGACAACTCTACACCGCTAAAACATGTCAAGAAA
>JAGDQP010003943.1:0-48427 GCA_022664845.1 Lepisma saccharinum | reverse complement strand
GGTGATTTCAATGCAAAGGTAGGGAGGGAAGAAAAATATAGACCTACTATAGGCAAATACAGTCTTCACGAAAAGACCAACAACAATGGAGAAAGACTGATAACTTTCGCGATTTCGAAAAACTTACTGGTAAAGAGCACGTACTTTGAACACAAAGACATACACAAATACACATGGGTATCTCCGGACGGCAAAACTCTCAACCAGATCGATCACGTATTAGTAGACAGACGAAGACACACCAACATAATGGACGTTAGGTCGTACAGAGGAGCGGAAGGTGACACCGACCATCTATTAGTGATCACAAAAGTAAGGGAAAAGTTATGCATCGCGAACAGAGAAAGCAAGGGATCAAAACAACTGAAATTCGAAGTGAAACTATTAAATAATCCGAGCATAAGAGCAGATTACCAACTCGAACTCTCAAATAGGTTCGAAATCCTAGCCGACTCGAGTAATAATAATGATGATATTAATAATGAAATTGATGTAAGTAAGATGTGGGAGGCAATTCGTGAAACAATTAAGAGCGCAGCGAAGGAACGCGTAGGTGAGAAGAAACAACAGAAAAACAAACCTTGGTTTGATGAAGAATGCATTAAACTTCATGAGGAACGAAAACAAGCCAGGCAACGATGGCTAAGTAATAAAAGAGAAGCAAATACCAACCACTACAGTAACGCCAAACGAAACGCCACACTAGGGTTCAGAAAAAAAAAGCGAGAATATCTGACGGTGAAGATTCAGGAGATTTAGGAAAACGGGAAGACAAATAACACACGAGATCTATACAAAGGGGTAAACTCGTTAAGAAAAGTTTACCAGCCGAGGTTAGGAATGATTAGAAATGAACGTGGAGATCTTCAGGCGGATCCGACTAAAATTGTCGATGTGTGGAAAAGTTATTTCGACAAACTTCTTAATGTACACAGCGGGGAACAAACAGAGGAATTTGAAATCCATACCGCAGAACCGTGGATTCCCGAACCTAGCGAGATCGAGATCGAAATGTCGGTTAAGAAATTGAAAAATTTCAAATCACCAGGAATAGACAATATTCCAGCCGAATTAATTAAAACAGGAGGAACGGCACTAATCAAGAAACTACATAAATTGATAAGTGCTATATGGAGAAAGGAGGAGCTCCCAAAGGAATGGAAAACCTCAATAATAGTTCCGATTTACAAGAAAGGCGATAAATCGGACTGTAATAATTACCGCGGAATCTCGTTACTTCCAACTTGTTACAAGGTATTAAGTAATATACTGTTAACACGCCTAAATGTATACGTAGATGAAATAATTGGAGATCACCAATGTGGATTTAGAAGAAATAGATCCACGTTGGACCAGATTTTTGCTTTGAGACAAATTTTGGAGAAGAAATGGGAATATAATGGGACGGTTCATCAGCTATTCATTGATTTTAAGAAAGCATATGGTTCTATCAAAAGGGAAAAGTTATACAGTATCCTGATACGATTTGGAATACCGAAAAAATTGATCCAACTAGTGAAGATGTGTCTCAGCGACCCCATAAGCAGAGTACGGGTAGGTAATATATGTCAAATAGTTTCGAGATTCGCAACGGATTGAAACAAGGTGATGCCTTGTCACCACTACTGTTTAACTTCGCGTTAGAATATGCGATTTTAAAAATGAAAGGGGACAAAAAGGGATTATCATTGAATGGGTTTAATCAACTGTTTGTATACGCGGATGATGTAGATTTGATAGGGGACGATATAGATGCACTACAAAGCAACACCGATGTCTTAGTAGAAGCGTGCGATAAGATAGGTCTACAGGTAAACATATATAAAACAAAATACATGGTAACAAGCCGAAGCACAGGGAATGAAGGAATTAAAAACATAAGAATTAGGGATGAGGTCATAGAGAAAGTAAACAAATTTAAATACTTGGGAGCATACGTAACAAGCAAAAATGAGGTCACGGAAGAAATAAAAAGTCGCTTAGTATCGGGGAACGCATGTTTCTATTCAGTCCAGAAACTTCTAACATCGCGATTAACATCAAGGAATTTGAAATTGAAAATATACTGAATGGTTATTCTGTCGGTAATACTTTATGGTTGCGAAAATTGGAGTACGACCCTAGCAGATGAACATAAATTACGTGTGTTTGAAAATAAGGTTTTGAGAAAGATATACGGGCCGAAACGCGACGAGATGACTGGAGAATGGAGGAGACTGCATAATGAAGAACTCCACGGACTGTACGATTCACCAGATGTTGTAAAAATAATGAAATCGAGACGACTAAGGTGGGCAGGGCATGTAGCTCGGATGGGGGAAAAACGAAGATTATATTCTATCCTGGTTGGAAGGCCCGATGGAAAGAGGCCATTGGGAAGACCGAGACGTCGTTGGGAGGACAATATTAGAAGAGATCTTCGAGAAGTAGGTGTTCGTGATGAAAACTGGCTTGATACTGCCCAGGATAGAATCCAATGGCGAACGTTTGTTACTGCGGCGATGAACTTACGAGTTCCATAAGCCATAGAGTTAGTTAGTTAGTTATGTTTATTATGTATCCCTCTCACCAGACGAGCAGAATGTGTTGGGAGTAACTGAAAATATTTTTTTTCGAGCGAGAAAGTATACAGAGATTTTTGCACAAGAAAGCACAACTGCAATTAGAAACGGTCAAGCATTGACATTTTTTTTTCTCAATACTGCCTTTACCTCCCTTTTTCCTCAAAGATTCAAGGTTGTCAAACGATCTCCCCCTTTCCCTTCTCCCTCATTCTACTTCGACAGCGAATTCTTCATATTTTCTCCCCCTGTTGTTCCTAATCTCTCCCCTCCTTTTACTCGTACTTGGAAAGAAAAATAGTTAACAGAAATTTAATTATTTAAGTCATAAATTGATATTTTTTAAAAAAAAAGCAAATAGGCAGATGGCACGCAGAAATAATTTCTCTATGACCAGGAACAAACCGCATCTCTCTACGTGTAAAACTAGCTGAGTGATGTATGAAGTAATTTTTTAACATTGGGAAGATAGGACTTCCAAGAAACATAGACGTTAACCTTAAGGACCTCCTTGCTGCAGTATATTTCGGTCTAAGTTTGGTATTTTTTGTATTATAAGGAGACCTAACTCCTTGTTGAGTGTTCTTAGCTTGATTTAATGGTTAACGTATCGGAAAGCTGATTCAGATGACCTGGGATCGAATGCTTGAATGGTTTTATTTTCGTTTTTAAAGAAAAAACATTTTTTATTTTCTTACGTATATGCGCGTTAGGAAATTTAATAAAATTAGCGACCAAGGGTTCGAGTAGGTTAGGGAAGTCAGATTTCGTGTTTCTTTTTATAGCACACGCGATTCGCATGGACACTTAGATGTCACCAAGTTTGGAATAATACTCCTCAGAGAAAGACGTTTAAAATTATGCAACTAACTCAATAGTCATCGCAGCTTTTACAGGCCAACCGAAGACTTCACCTTACAACAACTGATCACTGCTGTTTACTAACCACTTATATTTTCTTTATATGTGTAGTTAGTCAGTAGAGAAAAACAAACATAGCCATCCCACTAACATACACAAACCTCTTTTGAATCCGAATCAATTAGCAGACAATACATCTGGTGTTTTCCGCTCTGAATGCAAGAGTGGTTTACCAGGTTAGTTCATCAGTAGTTAGAACCGATAGTTTCCCCCCCCCCCTGCATATGGGGGTTTACTCTTCTTCCGCTGGCTTTCGTATTTCTTCGCCTTCTTTCTTCTTTTATACCCAACCGATCCGCGGCAAAATATCTCATAACGATAGGAACCGAATGATACACGCCGTGACATATCATATGGGGTTAAAAGCATGCGGAGAGTCATAGCAAGGTGTTGACTCACACCCTGGGACGTTTAGTGGAAGGGCCCGACTATCTTACATGTTTTCTGTTGTTTCCAGTGTTGTCTTTGTTGTTAATAGTTAGTTGGGAAAGATTTTTCAGATGGACAGATATGTTATTATCTCTTGCTTCTAAGCTTTCTGTTTTTGTTTTTTTCAATCAACAATCGTAGTTCTTTTTGTGAACTACGAGAAAGTGTGAAGGCTCTATCCAATATAAACATGCACCGTTTTGCACGAAGGAATGGATTTCAGTTTTAATTTTCTGTCTGGCCCGAATATGCTTAGAGGATGTATATTTTTACTTAATTATTAAATTATTGGTGTTTTCTTGTCGGCCAGCCAGGTCTCTAAATACCTTTGGCACCTATATTCATTGGAGGCCTATCGTTTTTTGTAATGACTGACAAAAATGGAGGAGGGAATATGTCTCTCTTTTTAAATAATATATTAACTTATTCGTTAAGAGATTTTTTTACCGTTTTTTCGTTGCATATTAAATACTGATTAAAATCAGAATTTGCATCATCGGTTTTTAAACTGTTGGAAAGTTTTTGTCTTAGTGTAGATATTTTTGTCTTCAAATTGGGCAACACTGCACAGTGATTTTAAATGAAACCGCGCCGCCGCGGCCCGCGCACCTACCTACACAACGCAAGGATACTCACTTGTTTTGTTTCTGACAGAATGAAAGGCACGAGACAATAAAATTCAGAAAACGGACGGAATATATGGTTTAAGGCACGATACCTATGTTCCTATAGTATTAAAGTGAAATGAGTATGTAATATTTTCTGAAAGTAAGCAATCATTTCATTCTTAAAAAAACTGACATTGTTGGAGAGGCACTACAAAGAGAGCAGAGTCGCATATATCACTCTGTGGGCACTATTACGGAGAAGATAGAAAATATTTTCGGCGAACTAGTGTGTTTGAATATTCACGGACTTGTGTGTGTGTTTGAAAGTAAGTATTTTACCAAAACGAATTTGTATGTGCAGAGAAGTTGAATTTTTAATGTTTCAGCAATTTATATAGGTTCGGACGCAAAAACCATAATTTCGGCTTTAAAAAAAAGCATTAGAACAAAACTGGTGGATTTAACTTTACGGTCCGCTAAGTGTGTAAAATTCGTTGGAAAAATGTAACATTTCCAACTTGTAATAAGTAGTAAACTTAAAGCCATTTTAAGTTAAGGGTGTATATGACTGACCCCCTATCCACAATGCCGTTCCGAGGAAACTTACTATTCAGCATGTATCTTAGTGTGGTTGTTACAAATTAAGGGTTAACTATAGTAGTGACGCACCAGTTTTTAGAAATTTACAGGAGGAATTGAGATAATTGTGTGATGTTTGAGAGTATTAGGGAGGATAAATATTGATGTTGGTAACATTTGAATTGAATAATGATATAGTTTGTGTGTTTTGATGTTTTCAGGACGCACTGCATGTTGTGGCGGAAGGAACTATTTTGCTTAGTTACAGTTGTTGTAATGTGAAAGGCGGTAAGGCAGTGTTGAAATGGCGTATTTTTGTGATGATTATGACATTTCTTGCGTTATTGTTATTGAATCGTATGAAAATGACGAGGGAAAGAGCATTTTGACGGTTATTTAGCAGAGTATGTAAGGAAAGGAAAAGGCCCCGAAACAATTGTACACGACTTTCTAATGGAAATTGGGAGAGTTAACACGCCTGTGTGCTGAAGCTAAGTGTGAATATGTGTCAAAATATATTTTGTAAAGATAAATGACCGCACCTAACTTTACCTAACCTCCGTTCATATGTTCAGTAATTTAAGATAATTTACGAAAAAGGAAATCGATTTTGGTTTAGTTTTAGTGATTTTAAAATTGGTGCGTCGCTACTATAGTAATGCCCAAATGAACACTACACAAGGAATTACACACCTTGGAGACTCAGTACCCTCGGAGCAGCCTTGCAGATACGAAGTAAACTTAACCTACCTTCCCCTCCCTGCACGTTCCAGAAGTCCAAGTCAAGAATGTTTTCATACAAGTATTTCCACGTAAGTGTAATTTATTGCAGTTATCACATTGCAATGAGTTAATTTGTACCAAATGAATACAGAGAACACAAAATTTATACAACCTATTTCAACCACTATGTTATAGCTGCAGTAAATAACGTGTGTGATACATACTTTAGAGGAGCACTTTCTTAACAAGAACTCTTTCAACAGTCCAGCTAATACCTAAAAACCAGCATTTATGCACTTTATGAGCTACGAGAGTGAACAGTGGAAGAATCTATCCAGACTGACTAACCCACCTTCAAAAGTAAGATAATCTTACACGTTGCAAAAGTAAGATAACCTTTATACACTTACGAAAGGTACGAAATGTGGAAAACACTAAACCGACCTTACCTTACAGTGAACAAACTCAGGAATTTATGTTTTTAAGAACAGGGAAAGAGCAAAATCCAAAGCTAATAATGATTGAATATCGTATTTTTATACATGTTATATTTATAAATGTGATTTCATTAGTGTGTATATTCAAACGTGGTGTTCCCTCTTTAATTGATGACAAACGTAATACCGTAGTAACGGCTGAAGATAAGAGAAACATTAGTATTGGATGGTTGGTGGTGGATTTAATATACACCCATCAAAGGATACAGAATTGCGACCAAGTTAGAAATAAATGCCTAGTGAATTAACTCATAATTACTGTAAAAATTGTACAACATGAACATGACATGCAGTTATTAGACCAACGGGAAATCCTAACCACATAGGACATCACAATTAGTAAGTTGCCATTTTTTTTATAAGCAGGTCAGTCATCTACACCCTTCAATATTTTTAAGTAACTACGATATAGATTTCGGTCCGTCACGATTGTGTAAGTGCAATGAGTTGAATATCCATATGCAACTATTCTCCAGGCGGGATTCAAACTCTGAGTCTCATGAACGGTGGCCCAGCGCCCTAACCCTTTGTTACTGAGGGTGGCATTTCCAATATGTGTGGGAGTATCGAAACGAAATTCTGTAACAAAGTTTCGGGTCACGGAGGTGTGAAATGAGAGCGAAAAGTACTTGGGGCTGTTGGGCTGCTTGCGCGTTGGGAAAGAGCATGTGGAATGGGAAACATTAATGGGCTATTATTCCGCAGAACGGATCCAGTTATCTTGTGTTCGTTTTTTCACGAGAGTCATTAGTTACGTTCTTGGTAATAATTTACAAGTTCCTCTGCCTATTTATTGCTTTATCTGCATGGCAATCGATAGATTAGAACTTTAATGTTACTTCGTGTGGATTTAATGCTACATCTTACTCGTTTCTCTGTTATGCGGGCGGTATGTTGACCAGTTAATGTATTACTGCGCTGTAAAGTAGTTCAATAATCATTAAATTATCAATCTTTGCCCTTTCTTTACTGTTTACAAGTATAGCTAAAATGGGTTAAGATACTCATTCTAAAATTTTACACAGTTCACAGTTTGATGAATTACTGCTGCCTCTACATCACGGCTCAACACTTCCGCACTTCTTTTTCACGCTTCACAAGTGATTAACTTATCCGTTTCCCGTGTAAATCTTGCTAACGTTTTGTCATTTCTGGATCGGTTCTGCGCCGTTAATGTATGGCTACAATGATAAAATGGCTATGGTGCAGTTCGTGGCAACCATATTTTGCCATCTGTACGCTTCATTCCGTTACAAGTAATCCACAAAGCTGCTTTTATAGTCACTTAGCATCGACTAGAAATCCAAAACGGGCAGTGGTTCCACAGAGGGATGAACTTTCGTTCCACCAATTTGTCCATTAATTTTGTCATGTTGATTTATTATGCTGTGGTCACCTTCGAACCTATGTTACAAATTCAGGGTTCACTGTGCTTTACACACCCCCCCCCCCCAAAAAAAGTAAACATTTACGGGAGAAATATAACGTTTCTAACGTGTATAGAAATGTCAAATAAGAGTGAAAGAATGAGAAGTATTAGGGACTATATACCGGGTTATCGCATAAGTAATGTGTTACGTGCGATGACCGCTGCAATGACGCTATCTGACGAGCCATTAGCGAAGTGGACGGCACATGCCATAGCTGAGTCATGCAGTAGTGTGTAGGAGAACGGTCTACTCCACGTTTTGGAAGTGTGGCTTGTGTTTGATCATGGCAGTGTCGGAGGACCACATACGGCATGTCATGATGTATGAATTTTACCAGGGACATCCAGCCAGCGCAGTGGTACGAAACGTCAATGCAGTATATGGTCAGGGTGCTGTGGATGTGCCAGATGTTTCGGTCTGGGGACACCAGCCTCACCGATAAGCCACGAGAAAGGAGACGTGCATCTAGACAACGTTGCCCTACCAATAGCGATGGAGGAAAATCCAGTGCAAACTGTTGAGGAACTATCCAGCGAACTTCGTGTCGCCCATTCGACTGTTCATATGTCATCTGCAGGACCGTGGGTACGTGTTGAAACTTGAAAAATGGGTACCCCATGTGTTACCGCCTCAACAGAAGCAGCAGCGAGTTGACATCTACAGTTCCCTGCTCACCGGGCTCAGACGTGAACCATTTCTGGACAGAATTGTGACGGGATGAAAAGTGGGTCCTCTGCCATAACATTACACGCAAATGGCAGTGGGTATCTAA
This sequence comes from Lepisma saccharinum, assembly GCA_022664845.1. Lineage (NCBI taxonomy): Eukaryota > Metazoa > Arthropoda > Insecta > Zygentoma > Lepismatidae > Lepisma > Lepisma saccharinum. The sequence continues at coordinate 39,907 of JAGDQP010003943.1, read as the reverse complement.
AGAGAGGGAGGCGCAGGAATTGTGCCAAAACAGGATCTCCACCCCTGCAAAGCGATGTTGAGTGTTTGGGGGGATAATCCAGTTTGAGCTCTTGCCACATAACGAGACCATCAATGCAAAAGTCTACTGTCAGCATCTTGAATGACTACGGACTGCATTGTTGGGAGGAACGTCCTGCTGTGGTTAATCCCAAGGGTGTGCTCCTCCACAGTGATAACGCGCACCCACACACGGCAGGGAGGACCTGTGCTAAGATCGAGGAATGTGGTTGGGAGAAACTCTCCCACCCGGTGTTTTCACCAGATCTTGCACCAAAAGACTTTTTCGCACCTTGCAAAACCATCTTTCCGGGAAAACACTGCAAAATAAGGATGGCGTGCGACTAACAGTGACGCCTCCAAAACCGGTGACTTCTTTCGCCGTGGGATTCAACAACTGGTTGACTTGTGGCAGTATTGTGGATTCCGATGGAGACTATTTTCGTGGCTAATGGTAGTGTTCCAGATAAGTTATTGTTCTTTTCTTCACATAGCAAATATTCATTACTTATGGGATAAGCTAAACTCCATGTACATATAGTACGGATTGGGAAAAAATCGAGCCTGATTTGAGCTCGTTCGCTCGAAATACTACCCGGGTTTTTCGTAACAAAATAGGTGTTATTCATAACACGAAGTGTCGCCATAAGTATTCTTTCTCGTGCCGCCATGTTTATTACATGTTGATCGACTCAAGTGTACGTGCTTAACGACTGGGTGGCCACCCGCCTGGAAATCCGGGAAAACATGGAAAGGTCAGGAAATTTTGAGTAAAGCCAGGAATTTCTGCTTTGATGAAAATATAAGTTCTACCTTCTTAGCCATTTAGCCCGGCTATTTTTATACAAAATCATCTTGGTCTCTGGGGGTTCCGGCCCCTGACGCCCGTTCAAGACTTATGATGAAGTTTATGCCAAGTTTTGTTTAGCTCTAGCAGTTTGGGCTGCGCCTACTTGTGATATGTCTAGTCAGTCAGTTTCTGTGGGGTTTTATAGTATACTAAAAATACAATCAGTGCTGTCTAAATTGAGCTGAAGCAAATGCGAAACCATTTTGTAACAAACACAGTAGGTTTGTTCGCTGGGAGCTGCTCCTCCTGACACCATTTGGTGCTTCTTTGCCCCCAGGTTCCGTCCTTTCACTCGATGAGGGCTCCGCCTCCAAGCTCCGTGAGTGACATTGTTTCTTTAGAATCCGAAAATATTATTTCATGTAAGAGTTATTTGAAATTTTTAAGTTGGCTGCAGGGGCACTATGATAAGGCCCTAGTGGCCATTTTTTTAAAAAACAAAATTGAAACCTACTTTTGAAGGTATTAAATCTCATCCATTTTTACCTCAGAAAAATATTTTATCCATTAATTCTATAATACCGGACTTATGACCCCAAGGGTACTATGACGAGAGGCGTTTGGGAGACACTATATGTTTAAAAACAGAATTGAAAATATTTTTCATACTATAAAAGTTCTTTAGCTCATGTATATTACCAAAGATACAGTTACATCGTACGATCTTAGCTTAAACCATTGTTCAAGGTCTTGAACCACTTTTTAAAAGTAATCTCAGTGAACTAGGAAATTGCAGGGATTATGTTATTGGGTTTGACGGAAGCCTTAACAAAGTCTTGCAAACACAGCAAATAGACCTAACGATTCGCTTTTGGGACATTAATAAAGACCAAGTTTCAACAACATATTTAAATTCAGTTTTCCTTTGATATTCAACGTCTGCAGACATTGAAGTAAGTTTTAAGAAAAGCGTCTTAAGTTTAGACCTGAGAAAATTATTCAAATTTCGATGGATGGCCCTCATGTTAATTGTAAGTATCTAAGCGATTTGGAAAAGGACGTTGCAAGTTCTCCTTCTGATCCAGTCCTCCTTGATGTTGGAAGTTGTGGGCTGCGTGTTGCGAATTGTGCTTTCAAAAGTGCCATGCAAGCAACCGGCTGGAAATTAGAAGAATATCTGAGGGCTTCTTATAATTTATTCAAACACTTTCCAGCTCGTCGAGCAGATTACGTGAGAGTCACAGGGTGTTCTATGTTTCCGAAGATGTTGCTTCCCGGGCCATTGAAATATTGCCTAACATAAAGAAATACATGCGACGGGCTGTTGACGAGAGGGAAGTACCACAATGCAAGAGCTTTGATAGTGTAAGGAATTTCATAAATGGCAATCTTCGTGGTGCAAAACTAGGCTTTTTCACAACATTTGCAAGGACTGTTGAACGCTTCCTACGCGAATTTCAGGGAGAGGCTCCTTTCCTTTACAACTCCCTCCATGCCGTTGTGTTCTGTTGCTGCTCTTTTGTGAAAGGTAGTGCTTTGGAAGGCAAGCTATTAGTGAGGATTGGTTTCCAGAACAATGAAAACTTAAAAGAAACTAAATTTGTAAACATTGGCTACACATCAAAGGACGCTTTACGAAAAGCCAATTCTGTGTCAAAAAGGGAGATTCTTGAGTTTCGAAAAGATTGTGGTGCAGGATGTTAGAAATTTGTAGTGAAACTAATTAAGAGATCACCTCTGAAATTCAACCTGACAAGAGCAATTTCATTTCTGGATCCTAACGTGTTTGGATGACCAAGCTAGCTGCAAAGAGAATGTCAAATTGTCTGGAAATCGTGGTATCCAAAAATTGGCTTTCAGGAGTTTTGGCTGATCAAATCTAGGGGGAATGTAAAGCTTTCACTAAACATCCTCTGGTGTTGGAAGATGAAGATTTATGAGAGGAAAAATAAAATTAGATGACCGTTGGATGGAAATGCTGGGTTTATGCCAATGCTCAACGCAGATGGCTGACTTTGTGAAATTTCTCTTAATTCTGTCGCATGGGAATGCCAGTGTGGAGAGGGGTTTTCAGTCAACAGGGAATGTTTGATTGAAAATCAAAGAGAGTGGTCTAATTGCATTCAGGAGGATGCATGATACAATGTCAGCTGTTGGTGGTATTGTTAAGTTTCAAATTACAAAGAAAGTTGTCCATGTTGCCAGAAATGAATGCTCATGGAGTATATGTTGAATCCCTGAAGAACGTAGAAGAGAAGAGAAGAGAAATGCCATTAAGGATCAGGTTGTTGACCTGGAGGCAAAGGAAATGAAGTTGTTGGCTGATGTTAAGAAGAAGCTTTCTGCAATTGATGATTTGAGGTCGTAAAACATTTCAGTGAATGTGGTGTTAATTCCAGTAGTTTGGATTTAAGGCAGGTAAGTGATTAAAATTAGAATGTAGTATTCTTAATGTTTTTACTGACTCCATATTGTTAATAATGTTTCTCTACTCTACATTGCAGTTTACTTATGCCTTTGTGGCGATCTTAGCTTCAAGAAAAGACGAATATACCCATTTTGGGTCTTTTCTGGGAAACCGGGAAAACTCAGGGAATTTTGAAATACCGGAAGAGTGGCCAACCTGAACGAAATGATAATGACATAAGCGGTAACAGCACTATGGCTTACGCCCGTCCCGATATAGCTTTTCATAACACTTTTTAGATTGCTGGTTGTCGCTAGGTGTTTATAGAAGTGTCTATGATAATTATATGCAAGGAAATAGAAGTATAGAGCGTACATATGATTCAATAGCTGCGGGCCATAAAGTAAAGTTTATCTCAGATTTGTTGCTTATATTTCATTGACGTGGATCCTTTCAGAATTCCTCTGATTTTACAACGTACTTGTAACGTCATTTCTGTCTTCTATTACGTATTACTCCGCTAAGTTCGGTCGTCTTCACAACCCTTTCTGCTTTATTGTACATTAATTCCAGACGAAACCCCTTGCATTTTTCAATAGTCACTAACTCCACATCCCTTTAACTGTATCACTTCTTTACCTTTTAGTTCACCCCCTCTGCGGAACTTAGCCCGAGAAAGTCTTACGAAAAGCTTTATTTCTTGAAGTAACCACTCCAGTTGATCAACAGGAACATGGTGGGATGCGAAGGAATGCTAGTGGCTTCATTTCGTGTTGTGAATGACATGATTGTTACGAAAATCAGATACAATGTCGAGTAAGTAAAGATGGGTTAGTTAAAATTTAGGCTAATTTTTTATTATACGCGATGCATATCACGTTTAACACTCACTCCATGTGCCCGCCCTCAACACGGAAGTGGCGAAATAATCCTACATACTTTCGCTCTTTCACTCTCATTCCATACACGATGCAAACATTAAATTTCTCTTGTAGTTCTTACATTTTGAGCTTGCCACGAAATACACCACACCCTAAAAAATATCTAAGCTGATCAACTATTTGTGTAGTTCGTTAGCTGCAAATTGTTTCCGTGATTTTTGGAGCAAAATACGTGTATTATTACGTATTAGTATTCCTCTGCATTCCATGTCTATTATGTGTTAAATCAACTGGAGTGCGTATTAACGAAATAATAATGACACATGGCTTTTGGTAACACTTTTTGGGTTGCTGACTGTCGCTACGTGTTTATAGAAGTGTCTGGTAAAGGAATGAGTGTATATTAAAATTATGAGTCAATAACTTTCGGAAGCTTCGGGTCATAAAATAATTTTGTTCCAAACGGCGTAATAAGCACCAAAAAGGTCGTAGCTAGCTGATACAATTGAAACTGTATGAAATGATTATATATATATATATATATATATATTTCAATCTAGCATAAACTGTAGTAGAATAGTGTTTCCTGTTTGGTGGGCACAGGCCGATAGGTTTGTGTGATGTTAAAAACTTGGTAGGCTATATCAATCAACTTTGCTGAATTGGCGTTCCGAAGGGTCCGAAAAGAAAACCAGGGGCATGAAAGATTATGTATATGCATCACGGACGATTTTTTTTAAAAAAAGAAAGAAAGAACTAGTCCAACTTTAAGTAGTCCTCCTTCGCTGCTCGGTATTACTTCAGGAATAAAAAATTATGTTTAAGTGTCCATCAACTACGGAACTCCAGCCATTTCTTACAGCTAAATTACAACTTCTAAATAATTTTTAGTTAAGTTGACAGTGTTGAAATGAACTACAAAGCCTGCTGTGAATTTCTTGAGCTGAACAACCCCTAAACATTGTAGGGATGTACCGATATATCGGTATCAGTGATATCGGCCACTTTTTGGAGTATCGATATCGGTAAATGGACACCGATACATTTTCCAATTTAGTTTTGTTTAATATTAACAACAGTGACACTCATCTTTCATGGGTCTCTTTCGACTTAAAATTCGTCAAAATGATTATCGATTTCTTTATGCATGTGTACGCATTGGATTTGCACTACTCAAATGATATTTTTAGTCCGTCCATGCCAAAATATTAGCTCATGTTAGAAGTAACTGAAGGAAAGCCAAAGGTAACTTCAGTCAGGAAGGCACACCCGGGATTCAAATTTCGGATCTCAAACGAGTCTGAGGTTTCGATTAAGAACAAAATGCTTTGCAAGTGAACCACTTTGTCAGTATTTTCCTATCAGTCTTTACTTACATATTAGAAAAGGTTACGGTGTTCCCTGTACAATGCGCACGCACCGGGAACGCCGCATGGGAGACTCCACATATTCTCGACCTATGGCATAAGGTGAAATGGGTGGTCACTGGTCAGTCCCACGCTCAGCCGCCTTTATCTCCCAAAGTGCCCAGGAGTATAAAGGACAGTTCGGTACTCAATTTGATGATATATTTTGTGTGTCTAACGTAATATGAAATTCTGCTTTATATTTTTGTATGTGAAATTTTGGCCTTATATCTGATATATATTATTACAGTGTTGATAAATTCATTATTTTGAAAAAGTCTTATAATATATAGGAATTATTTCAACGAGAATCGGTATCGGCCTCTTCAGTATCGGTGGAACGGTGGTATCGGTACATCCCTAAAACATTGGTAACAAGTAGAGAGGCTCTAAAAATTGCATATGCGCGTGTAATTAGCAGCGGCATACTTTGAGTATTAATCGCCGTGCTTGTCAGATTATGTAGAAAGCCATTACAATGTGAGTAGTTAATATATTCCATTAAACTGTGTGTGCATAATAACATTCTAATATAACATAGCTTTTCTTTGTTTTTTTTTTAAAGTGAACGAGTAGAAGTACCGGCCCGTTGGTGCGGGGTGAATATAATATGTTGGCAACAGTCATTGGGCCATTCAACAACACTCACTTCCACGTGGCGGGCTGCGCCCCCTTTATCGTAACCAGACTCTCCTATGTGTAGGGAAGAACACTCAAACACTTCACCTTCAGTTCAGACTTGACGTAGAGGAATGCGGTTTCTTGATGGCTCATCTACGTGATATTCCAGCAATACGAAAAAAAGAATGATGAAAATCGGTATAGCAGAACGGCTGGACGGACTGGGCAAAGAATTTTTTATCAAACTTTTTTTTTTAATATATAGATTATGTACCATAGGCAGAGCTCAAAAAATCCCGAGCGCCAGATCGCCATAGCGACTGGAAATACGAGTCTGGCTTTTAGCTTTTTTGATGCTAGTATTCCCAATGTTTAATCCCGATGGATTACAATCAAATAAAAATAAACTCATTATAAAGTTCAGTTTCCAATTTACCTTGAACCTCAGTTAAGAGTGTTTCCGTTTACATCTCTTGTATACCCAGACGTCAACCGGCGAGTTACCCATCAGCCGTGTTCTTTGTAAAATGTCTCTTATATTGCCTTCAATTGCTATAATCTTCGAGGGATAGCCGGTACACTAGTATAAGCTTTTACATTTTATACCAGCAGCTATAATTTAAGACTAAACATCATCAGATTGTATTTGTATAATTGCGGTGCCTAGGTCAGAAGTCAATTTTTCGAGCCCTGACCACGGGTCATTCAAAAGGAATCTGATTAGCAGTCGTATTGAAACCCTATGAACCGTTCGTTCAGCTTCAGGCAAAACCATTGTAAAAACAATGAGGCCAGTGGAGCTATGGTCGTTGCCAGAGCCAAGGGGTTGATAAAATGATGGGTCTTCGCTTTCAACGTCAGGCAGATTAACATCAGCAAGTGCCTCTCTTGAAGATGTTTTCTTCCCATACTTTCAGAATACTGTGCCTGCGCCAGATGTCACATGGACAATGGATTTCCAGAGAAGTGATTGTGAAACGCCACCAATAACAAAGAAGGAACCGGAATGAAAGTGCTAAATACCAAGCCTCTAACATTGTATACATTTAGTTCCACGCGGGAATGAGCGATTCCACTGGCAACACTTGCTTTGGCTTCTACAACTTTATTTGTTCACTTACTCATTCAGTGCAACGTTCTTCTATACCATCCTACCCAGTGATGCTGGTAACTAAAACCATGAAACCGATATATTATTGTGAAGACTTGCTGCTCTAAAGGATTGATTATTGTGTGTGTATGTACTACAGTTACCTTGTAAAAATTATATAAAGGCTTGCTGATATGGTTGTTCTATGGAAACTCGCTTCCATCGTATGTAATACCAGTTTTCTTGTCTTCTTTCAGATAATGACTCGTAAGCGACGACAGAGGAAGGGTTCTCAGCTATCTCAAGCCTCGTGTGTGTCGGATAACGCACAAAATGATTCTAATATCAGCGTGCAACCTTCTGTCGTGGAGGAATTTGACAAAGAAGGTAGGTACAGTTTACAAAACGAATTTGTTAAGTCTGCTTGTGTTGATAACTAGGACATTTCGTTTGGTTGTCTCAGTTTTTTAACCTCCACGTGTAGGCTAACTTTCAACAGGGATCTAACAGTTGGATTGACCATATCTTAAGAGGGAACTGTTTACGGAGGAGAGGGCAGTATTGATGGAAAGGAAGGGGGGCGGTAGACTTGAATCCGTGTTAGGACGGAACCACTAAAGAAGAATAAAGAAAAAGATAATTGTTCATTTTTACGAAATGTATCAGATATGAAATCGAGTCATCTTTCTTCGCAACTTGTATCCCTGATCATTATTTATAAACAACGTTTTTGAGTGAATTTAAATTAGTAATAGCAGTGTTTTTCAGTTTAAAATAAGATTTCTCGAGAAAGATACAAGAACCAAAACGGGACGAGGTGACTGAAGAATGGAGGAGACTGCACAATGAATAACAACAGACTGGATGCTTCACCCGACATTATAAAAATCATGAAATTACGACAGTTAAGATGCCAGGCCATGTAGCTCGGACCTGAGTCGCTGTAGCTCAGTGATAGAGCGTTGGCGTAGCATTCCGGAGGTCGTGGATCCAATCCCAGAGACCAACCATCCTGACTGAGCTTTTTCCTGTCACCAGGCAAATGCCGGGATGGCACCTTAAACACAGGCTCTGGCCGACCTTTTCCTGAATTATTTCCCAATCCCTACCCCGGCCTGAGCCGTAGATACCTAAAGACCATAAACAAAATTCAAACTCAAATCTAGCTCGGAAAGGAAGTTTATGTCCTATCGTGTTTTGAAAGCTGGGGGGAAAGAGGGCTTTGGGGAGTCCGAAACTTGGTTGAGAGGACAATATTTCAAAGGAAAGCTGGTTTGATCTTGCCCAGGATAGAATCCAATGGTGAACGTTTCTTACTGCGGCGATGAATTTGCGAATTCTGTAAGTCATTTAGAGTTATTGTTCTTCAGAATGTACATTTTATATTAGTTTTATTGCTTTTTAAATAAGTCTTAAGTTCAGAAGTCTCTTGTACAGTAAAACCGCTCACTTTCAACGCTTTATCAGGGACTCTGATATCATAATTATCTTTTTATATCTTGGATAACTCTGTAGGATGGAAATGTTCGAGAGAAAGATATTCAATGTAGAGGTTTCACTGTATTTGGATAAGTTTAATGTAAGTACTACTTTAATTCTGTTTTGCCAATACATTCGAATTATTTAACATGGTTATTTGAAATAGTTCTTCGCTTGTTCATTTTCCTCTATTTTGGTTGTGCCTTGTTACGGCAAGTTGTCCTTTATTTGTATTTTCCAGTGTTTTATTAATTTTTCACATTAGTTATTTCCTTTCCTTACGCATTGTACACTCAAGTGATCAACCTGGTCTGATTCATTGATTAAACCAAAAATAACTCTGCATAGAAAGAACGCTGGGCCTGTGGAATATATAGAAGTTTATCAACGGGGTAACTTATGAGGACATAATATGTCGCTGCCTTATTCTCAAATGGCGTTACTTTTAGTCGCGAGTGTTTGGTGTAAGCACAATGCAAGTACGAAGAAAAAAACTGAAGATAATTGGTGATGTAGTACGCTGCGCCACCTTTCACGGGCCATTGTTGTAGTTGATGTAATATAGCATGGGTCACACACACACACACTACTATGCATGAGTTGTAGTAGCAGTATTCATTCTGGACCAAAGGACATTCCGAAAAACTACTTGCTTGAAGTGATGGATGAGAAGGATGAAGCCATGACCTTCAGGATGTACTTGTTTACCAATATATGCATGCTAAGCACTAAATTCCATGTCATTTCTTCGGGGATTATGTTGCACCATGTCATCGGACTTGCATCATGCAAAAAATAGTGCGATGAACAGTGCTGTTTTCCTACATTGGAACTGTCTCCCTAACTGACCGTGTTTCAATAAAATTTCTTTGTTCCAGAAGTGTGCAGCAGGAATTTTTCAAAGATCATGGAGAAAGGAATAGAGAAGATTAATACCGAAGATCAGAAGAAGAGAGATGTGGAAAGGTTTTGGGAACAGTAATTGAAGAAGAATGGGTATAGTGAGGATGACAAGAAGAATGGGGAAGAGAAAATATCGTAAAAAGAAAAAGAAGAGAAGGTGAAGAGAGAAAGTGGTTTTGAATAGAAGGTGGGGGAAGAATTACCGAGAAAATGAAGCTGATTTTGGGAAAAGTAAGAGTGACAACGTATAGGACAAGGGGGACGAGAAAAATGCCTCAACCGCGTTTTCCCAGCCGAGTTATTGTGGTTACCAATAAAGAGAAGTTGCTATTATATAAACAAGACATTCTTTAAAATCTGACGTAGCTATGAAATTAGCGAAATCGCGATAGCAGTTGCAATATTTGTATGGAAACTGTCCAGCCACGTCAAAATTACCGAAGTTTTGTGGAAGTCGCTCGACTTCTTCGCTGTCAGTTTCTGAATCATTTCAACATGTTCATGGAGTGGAGAAGTGAGTAAGGGACAAAGGCTGTTTCATGCAGAGAGACAATTTCTTCTTTAGTTCTCAGTTGCACCCCATTCTTCATTTACCTCTCCAGTGACCTGACACAACACCTAGCATCTCTTTGCTCCAGCGTGGGTATTACAATCCTAAGCATTATTTTTTCTTTTGTTTCTTGTATGTGTGTGAGAAACATGTAAGCGAAAACAAGTGTAAACTCCCAAAAAGTGACCTTAAAATGAAGATAATGGCCTATAAACAGAAAAGCAGCAAAACAATGCAAAATAAAAATTACATTTTCTGCTTCAATTTAGGGTGAAATGAGTTTTGGTTATGGTAGGCATCGTTCCAAAACCTTAAGGAAAAAGATGTCATTTCATCAAGTTCCGAGGCCTGTTGATTACTTATTTAATTACTTGTTACGCCTCGATTCAATTTACTTTTGGAGCAACGATAGTTCAACAGTTAGATCGTTCACCGCGGGCACTTGGGTTCGTCCGTTCAAACCCTGCTCGTTCCATGTGGGCTTTGTGGTGGACAAACACCATGTGTGTGGGTTTTCTCGGGGTTCTCCCGTTTCCTCCCACTTTCTTCATTCCACCAATCATCCATCCGGCCAAAGCCAAAGTTGCCTAATGGTCTTAAAATTAAATTAAATTTCCTTTCGATGTAAATTTTCTGCCATAGTTTGATGCAGCTTTCTAGTTGACTAGAGGGCGTAGCCAGTGAGCGAGGAACTGTGATTGGCGGAAGAAGTAGAAAGGATCACTGTGCTTATTATGAACTCATTGATTAGTGTTTAAGAATGTTTCGTCTGAGAAAGGTGTCGAAACTGTTACGCTTTCTGTGTTTTTAAGTCAAGTGTATAATTCTTGTCAGCCTATTTTATTTAACGCAAGTATGGATACAAGGTCTCAACATTATAACCAACACAGTATTAGGTAATTGATCGTAATTGTACACTGAGTTAGCAAAACTCATGGGATAGTCACGTAATATCTGGTCGGGCCCTGCGGAGCGCAGCGATATGGCGTGGAAGTGAGTCTGCAAGTCCCTGGTACACTTCCGTAGGCAACTGACACCACACAGTCTCCAGAGCGGAAACCAATTGCGGCCTGTTCGTGGGTGGAGGATCCAGTGCACGGAGCCAGAGTTCAACGACATCCCAGATATGCTCGTTGGGGTTCATATCAGTGCTCCGGGGTGGCCAGCTCAGTCGTTGGAGCGATGTGGAGGTGCATTGTCATCTTGATAGACTGCAAAGTCGTCAGGGTGTTGCAAGGCCAAAATCGGGTGAAGATGGTCTCCGAGCAGCTGATGATACAGCGGCCTGACCATTCAACGTGTCTTCCAGAACAACCAGAGGGCCCATTCCATACCAGAAAAATGCGCTCCAGACCATGAGTGATACCCCACCGTCCTGGATCACGCCCTCTTGGCATGCGGGATCCATCGACATGGTACAGTTGATACCGTGATTCGTCGGACTAGCTGACGTTACGCCACTGTTGCAGTGTCCATCCGAGGTGATTGATGGCAAATGCAAGCCGGAATGTCCGATGACACGGGTTAGCAGTGGCACCCGTGTAAGGCGACGGCTCCCATACCCGAGGAAATGCATGTTCCGACACATTGTGCACTGGGAGGCGTTTCTAGCGCGGCCAGTGTTGCATTGGGCCCTGATTTTTCGCACTGTCGCCCTCCTGTCTGTTGATCATTCGTCCCAAGTGTCGCCGGTCTCGGTCATTGAGGGCGGCTGGACGCCCGGTATGGTGCCTGTTGTGGACTGTGACGCCTTCATCCAGCCATTCTCGGTACACCCTGGACACGGTTGAACGTCTGAAACCGAATTCCTGCACCAACGCCGAAATCCAACTTTCCATGCGTCGGGCACCCACCACCATGCTCCGCTCGATTGCCGTCAGCTCACGACGACGTTGCATTTTACATGAATCACGCACACAGCCACTTCCTATAAGGTCTCACACGCAACTGGAGAAGTCGCGGAGCCCTGCAGGGAGCGTGGAACCCACGTGGTGTCCACCTGCGAATCAGTGACCTGCTATCCCATGAGTTTTGCTAATTCATTGTATTTATAAGTTGAATTTATGTAGTGTTAAACTAACAAAAAGAAGAGGAAGTGGAGACGTGTTTTTATTTAATTTAGAAATACTGATTTTCTTTACAGTTGAATCCCGTATCAAGGCGATGGACAAACAACTTGAGGATATGTTGAAAAAGTTCCGCTTATCCTACCAACTTCTTCTGATGAAGATGCCGACACACATTCGGAAAATGCCGCTGAGTGAATATCTTAAAATGGTAAGACACATTTTGCAAACGGACATTCGCTACTTATTAAAAGTGATTTATTTACTTGTTTCTGTAACTCCCTGTAAATCTTTTGTACATTAAAACGTAACGTTTCGATTTAGGCAAAAGAATTAAAGAAAGGAAAAACACTTAACTCCTACTTTGTTTTAGTGTGTTCTTTGTTATGAGTAAGATTAGACTTACTACAGTATTTTGTTGGACCGATCGGGAGCACAGACACTCGCAAGTAAATTACTGGCAAGAGACAATTTAGCAGTTAGAAGCTAGCATTTTGTCATAACTATGCACAGGATGTAGATTAAGTATTGAAGGTGTTAATGTACATAAATATTGGCTCCACTCGACTTCGTTTGTTGGCAGGCATCAAGTATTTCATTCCTCCATTTGCTCAGCGCGCCAGATTTTCTCCTTTGTTTCTTTTCAGTCTTCACCTTCTGTTTAGTGCAAATATCCTATTCGTTTGTTTTCTATTGCTATTTGGGTTGTTTTCAGTGTCTTTATAAACATTTAAGATTTTTTTCTATTATTTCTTCTTTAAGCGTATAAATTTTCAGTTTATGGTGAACTACTTTTTTTAATTTACTAATTCTAACTAAATGTGGGTGTGGTTGGGACCCCTTTCCCCTGTCAGTGTTCACACACTTAACTATTAGAAATATTATCACGAACGTTTTCAGAGAACGAGACGTCTGCCTGATCATGATAAAAAGTTGAATTTGAGGAAAATTGGAATGTAGAGCAATGTAAATCGTGTTCTTCCTGCTTATATTTCACTAAGAACCAAATTACGTGAGAAGTAATTTACTCTGTCTTAAATTCCTTACTGTTTTTATGAATGATTTGTTTTTTCTTTATTTATCAATATTTGTCTTTATCAGCATTTATCAACGATCTCGTCATGCTGTCTCCTTGTTAAATTATTGTTTTAGCATTTTCTCTTCTTGTGTAGTCACACATTCGTCATGTACACATTCTTAAACGTCTTCTTTTAGGCGTGTGAAGTTATCTGAAATTTTGGGACCAAAAATTTCCCTTCGTCTCTTATTTCGGGTGTCGGTATTGGGGAATCCTGGAAACTGCAAGAATTCCCATTCTTATCAAGTACCGAATTATTATGAATTGATTTCCGTTGCGAAATTCAAGTGCTGCATCAGGAAAACACGAAGTGACTTCTTGTAACATTCTTTGTAAAAGCTATTAAAACATTACCTTTGTTCAGTTCTCTTACAGCACGTAGAAGCAGCCAGAACTCCAGTTCCGAACTAGTACTTCAGTTTCACCGTTGGTTGTGTTCTACTTAGTATTTACAAACAATACAAGATTACGCAGTAGGGTAAAGTACACTTATTATGTGGAACAAGAAAATCGAAGACAAAAACAGAGCGGCCGTGGCTCACAAGTAACACTTCTTTCCTTTGAATCCGGAATGGCGGAATGTGACGCATATCCTGAAAGAACCAGTACTAATTAAGATGTGGATTCTCTGAGTCAGTCAGCAATGGGTTCAGAAGTTATGGGCCTGTGAAGTTAACATAGGAATCCATAGGAGATACCACGTCTAGGCGTTTCCTTGACGTCTCTTTCTGCTAACCTTATGTATATACTACATAGAAACCATACAATCTATAAAGCACGAGAAGAAAGTGGAAGATAGCATGTAAACAGACAAGAGGTTTTCAAATTGTTTAATGACGAACTTATAGGACTTCGTCAGAAAGGTTTTGTAGATATTGGCACGTGTCCTATTTACATAGTTGACAATGCTTTCCTAAAATCAATTCAAACATCTGGGGAAGATGCAGTGACACTAGTGATCAGTGTTTATAATTACTTCCACGTTGGGAAGATTACGAGACTATTGAACAGGAGCTGGATCTGCCATCGCACAGGTTTCTGGAGCACATCACAACCAGGTGGTTATCATATATAGCTGCATGTGAAAGATTACTTGAACATGGACTGGTGTTCGACGGTCCTTCTAGAAAGAAAAGTGATGTTTTGGACGAGCAGTCTCTGAAGAAAATTGTGGATCTACTGAAGAAGCCTGGGATATTAGCTCAGTTGCACCTTCACATTGTCTTCTGCCAAGTTGTTTGAGAAATTTACACATCGTTTCCAGAGTGAAGTTCCACTGATTCATATTTTATATGCAGAGTTATTAAACGTCATTGGAACTATCGCAGGCAGAGTGTTTAAATGCTCTGCCGTTAGTGAATTGAAGTCAGCGTCATATGATTCGACAAATAGCAGGTTGTTTGAATCTGATAATTTACTGTCGTTAAATCAAGTAGTCATTTCAGAGGAAAGAAAAAACGAACTGTCTGAGCTAACAGAAATGGATGCTCAACAATTCTTGAAGAGTGTACAAGCACACTATATTTCAGGTGGTAAACATTTGGTGCAAAATACAATGACTCATTCTGTTCACATTAAACGAGCACTATCAGTTCTCAATTTTCAGGCTAGAAAATCACAAAGCAGCTGCAGATTCATCAGAACTGGCAGAAGCACTGTCTGTGGCCATTCCAGATGATCAGCTTGTTGGGTGGAAATGTCTGCAGCTTGAGTATGAACCTGCTAGAAGTGAAATTACTTCTTCACGTATTGACAGTTACTGGCCTCTTTTTTATGGGACTGAAGGAGGAGGAGGCTGCTGTTATGGTTCATCAAAGTTTCCTCTGGTGAGTAACGTAATAAAAGCTGCACTCTGCCTGTCCCGTGGTAATGCAGATATTGAAAGAAGATTCTCCGTATCACAAAATACTCTTACAGAGGAAAAAACACGGATGTCTTGTAGAACCTTAAACAGTATTCTGATTGTGAAAGATGTTTTAAAGTTTTATAACAACATGCCCCATCTCGTTCCAATTTCTAAAAAAAATAATTTCCCCGGGTCAAAATGCTTATAAGCATTACCAACAGTTTTTGGAGGAGCAGCGACTAGCCCAGGAAAGAAGCACCACACGTAGAGAAGAGGAAGTGAAGTTGAGAAAAGCAGAAGAAAGATTGGAAAATGCTAGAAGTGCTAAGAAAAACATAGAAGAAATTGAAAGCAAGCTTAATGAAAGGAAGAAGTACAGTGAGACCAAAGAATCTGCAAATTCTCTGCTTGGTGAAGCCACAGATCGACTTCGAAAGGCCCTTAAAACGGGGGACCTGAAGGAGGCACAAATCGGTCAAGGGATGTTGGAAGGTCAATGAAAGAAGAGGAATGCAGAGAGCACAAGGACATTCAGGCTCTTCAGAAAAAATGATGGAAAGAAGAGAAATGCTCTCATCACATCGTTTTTTAATACAAAGTCAAAGAACTGAAATTTGTCCAAGTGAAAAGGCTTTGTTATATATATATATATATATATATATATATATATATATATGTTCCTGAGATGTGTGTCAAATTGTAGATGATGTAAATATACCTTTGAAAAGAGCCAATCCCCATCCGGGGTCAGAAATAAAAACTGTTCAGTTGAAGACTGCAGCTGAGTTGTCACTCAGCTGTCTTGATAAATATATGTTCAAAAATTAGAAACATCTTTAATCAGCTGTCAAAAATTGGAAGATATACAAAAGTATTTTTTATTTCTGGTCTTAACCGGCATCTTGGTAGGGGCAAATCACTAAAAATTAAAAAAAAAAGTTACATTTTCTAACCTATCCTGACTGAGGGTTCGTTTGTGAAGTATCTTATCAGAGACGGTGTAGTCTACAAAGTCTATTTTTTTTTGCTTTATTTAGTCTACAGCGTAGCTTTTTTTAATGTCATTAGGCACTTGATTTTCAATATAACTAGCGCAAATCATCAAAACTTTCAATTGCGATGTTCTCAAAACTAACTATTTTCAGTTGTGACAGTATCATTGCCGAGGTGCGATTTTTAAAAAGAAAATTCACAATCCGTGTTAAAACTGGAAAAAAGTGACAAATAAAATTTTCAATAATGATGGAAGGAAACCTGTGAAAACAAGGACTTTAGTACATAAGAGAACACCATGCAAAAGTAAATCTACCTGCATACCTGCTTTTTTGTGGGCTAACAGCGACTTCTGGTCTGATTCAGAAAACCTAGGCAGGCCAACAAACTTAATTATATCTTCAGAATCTATGTTCTTTTTTCTATGTATGGGTCTAGGAATCATTTTCATATTACAAAGAATAAACCAGCTCTCTGTAAACTTTGAACTTGACTAAAATAGCAATACTTATAGAGAAAGCCTGCTCCACGTTCAACTCATGTTTTTTCATCCGTGGTTATGAATCTGGTAGTAGATTTTGAACTATACAATGTGCTTTTGCGATGTGGCGGTTTTTATTTTGATTAATTTCCAAACCAAACAGAAAGGTTGCTCTTACCCCATTTCCGTGTTTACCCCACCTCACTCTATATTATTTTGAGAAATTTACATTTCGATATATTACAAATGTACTTATTTGCGTGTGACATTTTTGTGATAAGTCATGTTCGTAATATCTTTCTTCTAATATCTTCGGACTATCTTGCGTGCTGGGCAGTTTGGAAAGTGAGGAAATAATCGGGTCATATTCTCTGGATCTCTGGGTCTCTGGATCAGAAAACAAGCAGGAATCGTAGACGTATGCTGAATGGAATCTTGTACACAATAAGTGAAAGTTATTTGAGGAGTCTGCAGATCCTGTTAACCATTTCCAATTTGCAACGACATGCTTTACAATAATTGCCGAATTTTTTTTCCTCCCTCATGAAAAATGTACGAAAACCTGTTTCAGAATTAGGCGAATGTGTTAGAAACTTGTAGTTAGTTTGTCTCTAGCCCTGTGGGGAAAAAAATTGGACAGTTCGAGATATAGGTTTTATTGCAGTTAACATGTTTTAATAAGAATATTTGTAAAACCTTTCTTTCAGTGTTAAAATAATGGAGTGATTCATCTAATATTGTGTTTGTTATGCTTTATAGGATGAGAAGGATTTGAATGCTAAGGAATCAGATGAATCTGAAAACAAGAAACCAGCGACTAAGAGAGCTTCTCGGATGCGAAATAACTCAGTGACTGCAAGGGGTACACGTCGCACGCGTTCCCTGACCAGAAGTAAGTTTACATTCTGATACTTTATTTTTAATTTAATTCAAACAGGCTGACAAAGCCATTGCACGTATCTGTATTGTAAAAAGACAGCAACTACGAGGGTTGGTCCATAAGTCACGGCAACAGTTTGTTTCCTCGAGAATGCGGGACCAGCACAGATGGAAGGGGCATGTTAAAAGTATGAACCTTGAAATGTGCAGGTCATGTGTGTGAAGAGTGCTTATCGTGTGTACCAAGGTAGGTAGGAGCGTGCGAAAAAAGGTCATAAACCAAGGTATCGTGCTACACGCGTTTATTACTTACAAGACTACATTGGTAATAAACGAAAGGGGCGCGCACATATCATCCTAGCAATCCTCCCACACAGGTGGCCACCCACCTGGAAAAGTAAGGGAAGTTTGACAAAAAACTGAAATTTCTGCTTGGATGAAAATATAAATGCTTCCTAGCCATTTAGCCCGTATTATTTCTATCCCCCAGATTCCTGTTCGAAACTTAATGATACACTTCATGCCAATCGTTTATCTAGCTCTGCCGGTTTGGGGCTGCGTCTACTTTCAATATCTACTTTAGTCAATGAGTCAGTCAGTTATTATCTATGGGATTTTATAGCATACTAAAAAAATCATTCAGTGCTGTTTGTGAATTGAGCTGGAGCGAATGCGAGGCCATTTTGTAATAAACACTGTAGGTTTGTTCGCTGGGAGCTCCGCCTCCTGACACCACTCGGTGCTTCTGCGCCCCCCAGGCTCCGTACATTCACTCGATGAAGGCTCCGCTCCGAAACTCAGTGAGTGACATTCTAGTTTCTCTAGAATCCGAGAATATTACTTCATGTAAGAGTTACCATCTGAAATTTTTAAGTTGACCCCAGGGGCACTATGACGAGGTCTTAAACGACAACAAACAGGACATGTGCAAGTTGTGACGTTTGTGAGGATTGTGTTTAATGAATCCATGTGAACGTTCAAAAAAATGGAGAAACATCATCTGTACGGTGTGGGGTAAGTAAAGTAAGAAAAAATAAAAGCCTGAAGACAGTAGTGGCTTCAGAAGAATTGATCACAAATAAACAAAAAAATAAAATAAAAGATAATGTCATGAAGTTCTATGGTCCGTAACTATGACGTTTGCACGCAGTAATGGAATACTTGTCATTCCGGTCTGCTTCCCGACTACCAACAGATTTTAATCTGATGTTCCCTGATAGCGAAATTTGTAGTAAGAAACAATTACAACGTACGAAGTTAGCATATACCATTGTTCAAAGTCATGGGCCACTTTTTAGTCTCAATATTAACTAGAAAATTGCAGGCATTAGGTTATTGTGTTTGATGAAAACCTTAACGAAGTCTCGCAAACGCAGCAAATGGACCTAACGATTTACTTTTCGCACATTAATAAAATACAAGTTTCAACAAGATATTTAAATTCAGTTTTCCGTGGATATTCAACGTCTGCAGATATTGAAGTAAGTTTTAAGAATGGCGTCTTAGGTTTAGACCTGAAAAAAATTATAAAAATAAAAAGTTGCACCTACCGTGCAGATGAGGAATCCTCACCTTGAAAACATTAAGATAAATATACTGGATGGGCCTTCGGTGGAACACCACCACCTTGTATGGTCCCAAAGGTTAAAAAGGAAAAAACCAGGACAAGGACGTGTAATAAAGGAACCTCAAGTGGAACGTGTATGCCAAAGCTGGCTCGTCGAAGAAATGCAAATGGCGCCTACCTTACAACTGAGTGCGGATGGTGTGGGTGTTGCCAGATACATGCATTGAAATTTTCTAAAAGGTGATCCCAGGCTCCTGAACATGAACAAAACAATAGTATCAATTTTCTAGATTTCACTGTATACAGACATAATAATAGGTTTCAAATCAAGATTTATTGGAAAGCAACAGCAAGTTTGCAGTACATACATGCTAATTCTTTTCATAGCAGTAGGTTAAAGTTTAATATCTGTTTTTTTTTTTGGTCAGAAGAGCCCTTGTTTGCACTAACTTGGCTGACCTAAATAATGAAATAGAGCAAATTATCAACATTGGTATAATAAACGGTTATGACAGAAACACTGTGCTACAAATCTACAACAAAACTAAATATCATTTAAAATTTGACCAACAGGTTAGTGCAAAGGACGATAAGTGGGTGTCTTTCTACTTTTCCCGGTATAACCGAAAAATTAAGAAAAATATTTGCAAAATAATATATTAAGCTGAAAGACCACCTATCAGTATTCAAAAGCAACTTACAAAATTTAAGTCCTATTATGTAGATCCCCACGATTCACCAGATGTAAAAATAATGAAATCGCGACGATTAAGGTGGGCAGGCCATGTAGCTCGGATGGGAAACCATTCGGAAGACCGAGACGACGTTGGGAGGAGAAAATTAGAAGAGATCTTCGAGAAGTAGGCGTTCGTGATGAAAACTGGCTTGATATTGCCCAGGATAGAATCCAATGGCGAACGTTTGTTACTGCGGCGATGAACTGGCGAGTTCCATACGCCATAGAGTTAGTTATTATGTAGATCCGATCTATAGTCCAGGTGTTTATGAAGTAACCTGTGAGTGCAAGGCCAAATACATTGGTATGACTAAGCGTAATGTCTGTACGGTTAAAAGAACATTTGAGAGATTCATCCAAAACCGATGCAGTCAGGTCTTTCTAAACATCGCTACGAAACATAAAGCAGGAAATACTAGGATTATCCATCGCTTTAGCAGTGTTAACGAACTTATGATTTTTGAAGGTTTTCATATCAAATCATGAGTCGCCGTGGCTCAGACGGTAGCGCGTCTGACTACGAATCGGGCGGCCCGGGTTCAAATCCCGGCCAGGACACTGGGGACTTTTCTCTGTGTTCCCATGCCTGGCGCTCTGAGAGTGCACTCAGCCTCCCATCAAATTAAGTTCCAGAGTGTCCTTGGTATTCCTGGGCACCTTGGGAAGGTAAAGGCGGCCGACTGACCACCCCACCTCACTTCATACCGTAGGTCAAGAAAATGTGGAGTGCTACCTCGACATCCCCCATGCTCACGGCGCGTGCGTATCGCACAGGGGATAGCTTTACCTTTATATCAAATCATTTAAAGCGGAATTAAATAAAGTATTGACACATCATCATTGGTAGAGACTGGGATCACCTTTTAAAAAATTTCAGTTCATGTATCTGGTAACACCTACACCATCCGCACTCAGATGTAAGATAGCCACCATTTGCATTTTTTCGACGAGCCAGTTTTGGCATACACGTCTCATTGAGTTCCTTTTTCTAGATGTCCTTGTCCTGATTTTTTTCCTTTTTAATCTTTGGGACCATAGAACCACCGAAGGCCCGGCCCGGCCAGTATATTTATTTTAATGTGTTTTCATGGTGAGGATTCCTGATCCGCACGGTAGGTGCAACTTTTTATTATGTTTTCCTCGCTGCATAATCAGTACGAAGAACTGAAAGAAAATGTTCAAATTTCGATGGATGGCCCAATAATTTTAAGTTTCCAAGTGATTTGCAAAAAGATTTTGCAAGTTTACCTTCATATCCAGTCCTTCTTGATGTTGGAAGTTGTGGGCTGCATACTGTGAATTGTGCTTTCAAAGCTGCCATGCAAGCAACGGGCTGGGAATTAGAAGAATATCTGAGGGATTCTTATAATTTATTCAAAGACGTTCTTGCTCGTCGAGCAAATTTCATAAGATTCACAGGGTGTCCTATATTTCCGAAGAAATTTTGCAGCATTAGATGGACGGAAAATGTAAAAGTTGCTTCCCGGACCATAGAAATATTGCCCAACATAAAGAAATACGCGCAGCGGGCTGTTGACGAGAGGAAAGTACCACAAAGCAAGAGCTTTGATACTTCAAGGAATTTCATAAATGGCAATCTTCTTAGTGCAAAACTGGGCTTTTTCACAACATTAGCAAAGACTGTTGAACGCTTCCTACGCGAATTTTAGGGAGAGGCTCCTTTCGTTCACAACTCCCTCCATGCTATTGTGTTCTGTTGCAGCTCGTTTTGTGAAAGATAGTGCTTTGGAAGGCAAGCCATTAGTGAAGATTGATTTCCAGAACAATGAAAACTTAAGAAGCTAAATTTGTAAACATTGGCCACACATCAAAGAATGCTTTACGAAAAGCCAATTCTGTGTCAAAAAGAGAGATTCTTTAATTTCGAAAAGATTGTCGTACAGGATATCAGACATTTGTAGTGAAAGTAGTCGAGAGATCACCTCTGCAGGATTACTAGGTACCTGGAAAAGTCAGGGAATTTAGTTGTTAATTGTACAAATAATCAATAATTACGTTATTATTTTTAATTCCCTGCTTTTGACCATGCAAAGCGTTGTGAGTATACTTTTGTTTTCGACTAAACTCCCTAACATGAAGGACTCGAACTGAAGGCGACTAACTGAACTTGGTTGTACCTGTCTTACCTTTTGTGAAGTTAGTGACAATTTTGTTCATGTGTTTTCGAATAAATAAATAAATAATGTCATAAAAATACACAGAAAAGCAGAGGGTGGATGTTGTGGTGGGCCTTTCTGTGTATTTTTTTCTTCTTTTTCTTATATAACTTTCAGCTAACAAAGATTTCCTAATCTCAGAAGCTAAACTATACGCTAGAAACTCAAGAAATTCAACCTGGAAAATGTGTTCTACAGACCTGGAAAAGTCAGGGAAAATGAAAATAAGAAAATCCCTTGTAACCCTGCTCTGAAATCCAACCTCACAAGAGCAGTTTCGTTTCTGGATCCAAGCGTGTTTGTCGATGACAAACTAGCTGCAAAGAGGGTGTCTTAATTGTCTGGAAATCGTGGTATCTAAAAATTGGTTTTCAGGAGCTTTGGCTGATCAGATCGAAGTTTAATTCAAAGCTTTCGCTGATCAAATCGAAGTTTAATTCAAAGCTTTCGCTAAAAATCCTCTGGTGTTGGAAGCAATGAAGTTTTTATGAGAGGAAAAATAAGAAATTAGATGACCGTTGGATGGAAATGCTGGGTTTATGCCCATGCTCAACGCTGATGGCTGACTTTGTGAAATTTCTCTTTAATTCTGTCGCATGGGAATGCCAGTGTGGAGAGGGGGTTTTCAGTCAACAGGGAATGTTTGATTGAAAATCAAAGAGTGGTCTAATTGTATTCAGGAGGATGCATGATACAATTTCAGCTGTTGGTAGTATTGTTAAGTTTCAAATTACAAAGAAAGTTGTCCATGTTGCCAGAAATGAATGCTTATGGAGTATATGTTGAATCCCTGAAGAACGTAGAAGAGGAAGAGAAGAAACAGAAGAAGAGAAATGCCATTAAGGATCAGGTTGTTGACCTCGAGGCAAAGGAAATGAAGTTTTTGGCTGATGTTAAGGAAAAGCTTTCTGCAATTGATGATTTGAGCTCGTAAAACATTTCAATGAATTAATTCCAGTAATTTGGATTTTAGGCAGGTAAGTGATTAAAATTAGAAAGTAGTATTCTTAATCTTTTTAGTGACTCCATATTGTTAATAATGTTTCTCTACTCTACATTGCAGTTCACTTATGCCTTTGTGGCGAGTTTAGCTTCAAGGAAAGACGAATATACCCATTTTGGTTCTTTTCTGGAAAACCGGGAAAAGTCAGGGTATCTTGAAACCCCCAAACAGTGGCCACCCTGCCCACACCATCCACAGCACATCTCTTAATATCCCATTTAAATTAACCACTTGGGAAATAAAAGATTCGATATTTTTTCTCCTTTGCATTGATTTTTGTTGAGTGGAAAAAGTATCATATTCTCTATCTACTCTAAATGCTCTATATTTTACTATACTTTTTCAAGTATCAATTGTATGAATTTTTGGCTGACCGTTTTGCAGACTGAATTCCGTGTTATATTTATTTAAAACATGTATGTTAACTGTTGCATGTAAGAAAGCAACACTTTGTGGGGTTTTGCTACATATTGTCTATTACCACCCCAACAGCATGGAAGGATCAGCTGAGTTTATAACGTCTTCTCGTATTACCGCTTTGGGGTAATAAGAGACAAATGTTGACAATTTTATTCATTTTTCAACAAGACTATTAACGTTACACCATTAATAAAATAAAATGCAAATGTGGCTCTTCAAATGAATTGTGAGTACTTGTTCTGGTGGAAAACTTTCACAGGAATAAGTCTCTTATCCCCAAAATCTCTTATTACTCCAGTCTCTCCTAATGACAACTTGTTATAGTCACCGCTTCTTATCAATTTGTGGATACCCAGTCTTGAATACATACATTACTGTCACACGTTTATTGACATATAAGTATTTCCTTTTCCCGTATTGTAGGTTCTTTATGCAATAAAAAGCTATGGCAAAGTTTAGTAACGAATATAATCTCAATGGTGAAGTTGAGTAGCAACTAAAGACTTGTGGAAATCTTGAAAAGAAGATACTTCCATCAGAAGACTCACATGTAGTAAATAATATATTTAATAACTAATGTCAAGGTAAATAGTGGTTTCCAAGAATGAGAAATTTCAACCAAGGACAATCTGCTCTCACGAATATCTCAATATCACCCAAGAACTAGTGAATAACAACCATGGGAATTATGTATAGTTTTTACGAGAGAGAGGTAATATTACAAAGTATTATTTCATCAGTCAGATTTAAAAAGTTGTCGAAATTAAATTCAATGAAAGTACTGAAACCTATTCAGGATTTGATAAATTGTTTACCTCTTTTTAATAATCCAATGTTCTCGGGATTGCTGCCAGAATAGGTTTTGCTGGATAGCTAAGCTTTCATTACCATACAGCGGTAACATCTTCAGAGCTGTAACCTGTGATGTACTGGACCTGTATTTATATGCTGCTCGTAAGAAAAGCTGTCCTATTGGTTGTCGTCTTTAGCTCAATGGTGTGCTAGGATATGCGTGGTGGAAGCTGTTCTCTGAATGGCTGTTGTGCTGTCTGCTGCGTTTAGAAGTTGAAGCCAAATATCAGGAAAGTGATAACCATCGTCTCTGATGACCTGCCCTTGTGTTCGAATAAATAAAACTTCGTGTATTTTCCTGTCCCAAAAGTGCTTGCTTTTCTTTACAATTTCAGTTTGGTCCCACAAAGCTGTATGTTTATGTTGTATGCAGTGCTCAGCTATTGCAGATTTCTCCGGTTGCCACAGTCAGGTACTTTTGGGACAGGAAAATACACGAAGCTTTATTTATTCGAACGCAATGGCAGGCCCTCCATCATCAGAGACGATGGTTATCACTTTCCTGATATTTGGCTTCAACTTTTCTGGCAGCAATCCCGAGAAAATTGGATTAATAATAGACGCCAGCAGAACTTCATGAACATGTTTATCTCTTTATTTATTAATTTTGTAAACTGCAGAACAACGTATTTCTAACGAAGTACCAAGTCCCTTGTAACCCAGTCCAATATAACTGATTGTTCTGCGACGTGCTTGATACTTAACGTGTAACTATCAAATATGCATTGTTTTTAGCTGTTTGAATAAATGACAGATTTAACATGTCTGAATTTTTTGAGAATGAAGATTATTTTAATTGTGGATTTTGTGCTGGATATTTGATTTGTAACAAATTATTTTCAGACCGATTATCAAAAGCAACAGGACGTGGGAAAAGAAGTATTTCAGTAGCAGTTCCTTCAGCAGCACTTCACGAATCAAACAAGATGACACCAGCTCAAGCAGGGCTTCCAGGAACTAGCAAGGTAATTTCATCATACAGAAAGGGTTTTTTTCTTTTAAATGTATAAAATCAAGATAGGATTGTAGCGGGATGTGGATGCTGTTCAGTTTTTCCATTGTCAACTAGCAATCAAACATACTGATAGAGCAGATGAAAATATTTCTTTCTTCCGTCATGGTTACCATGTCACATGCAGATTTTGGCCTCTCGAGTGAAATTGCTTTGGGAGATATCGGTGATATAAAAGTCAAATTCTATCTGTAGAGTGTGATCAAAAAGTGTGGACATATGTTTTTAAATGGCTGAAAGAAATGGAAAGCAAATATACAGTAATGGGTGCTGAGTGGAAGGCGCTACCTGTGAAGGGTGTGGTCTTCATGGCCACCATATTGAATCTCGGTTGATTTTCCCAACTGGAAAGGGGGCGGTGTGATATGTCATTCTGGCCTAGAATTTTGCGGGAAATACGCTTCTGAAGTCTATTTTGCCGTAAAAGTATTATGGCAAGAGATAAAGGTATGTGGCATTAGTATAGTGTAATGATGCAATTGCCTGAAAACCCCCATTTCATTTTGAAATGAATCCCAAGTGCATCAAATTGTTCCTGAGTATAGTATTTTGTCCTGAAGTCCTAAATAAAAATTCAGTATGGATTTGTATGCATTTGAATTTCATTTCCTTCCTTATTTCTAAACGTAATGGACGTTTTCAGGCTATTGTACTAATGTCACATACCCTTATCTCTCACAGTAATACATTTACGGCAAAACGAAGTTCAGAAACGTATTTTCTGTAAAATTCTAGCCCAGAAGACGACCTTCTTCCCATTTAAGAAAATCAATTGAGATTCAGTATACCGGACTTCAAGATGGCGACCATGAAGAACATACCCTCCAATAGGTAGCACTTTCCACCTAGTATATTTGCTTTCCGTTTCTTTTGCAATTTCAAAGCATATGGATATCTACACACATTGTATCGCTTTCTACAGACAAGAATCTGGCTTTTTTATCATCGATATCTCCTCAAACACTTGCGCTTGAGTAACCAAAATTTGTATGCCCACATACTTCCACATTCTAATCACACATACTTTAGGACTTGGTCCATAAAAGTCCAGATTTCTGAAAAAGGTCGTTTAAATGGTATAATCTTATTTTTTGAAATTTTTTCTGTTGAACCAGTTGGTATACAGTAATTGAATATCAATAATAAGTCATTTAAAAGTTATTTTGAACATAAGAACGAAGGTTCAGAGGTGTTCCATGTGAACGTCAAGAACAATATGTAGGCCAAACTAAACTCAGAGTTTTGGTTAGGGTAAACGAAGACGTGCAAGACACCCAGATCCTACTGCAGGCTTATCCCAGCACCTAAAAAAACACACAACATAGCATTACTGATGTATCCATTGTACATAAAACAAATTCGGCTATTGAAACATATACGAAAGTGCATATATTCTTAAGTGTAAACAAAAATTAAACCTAGATACAGGACCAGTGGATAAGAGCAGGATTCCAATACTTAAACACTTGATTGTCACGGATGACATTTTATTTATTCGTCACATTCAGTCACATCACTCAGGAGGGTTAGATGATGATGTTGATTGTTTATTTATATTTCATCTTCATACAAATGCGAGCACGGAAGTGACGTCACAGTCTGGCAACATTGTTCCTATATTCTGTCAAGTACTTTAAACGAACAGTACAGCATTCACACCTTACTCTTCACCAAATAGCCTATCCTTTTAATTTTTCCCATCATTTGAGAATGCGAGCGCACCAACTTGCGAAATATGTCACGATTTTAGTTATTTGTAAGTGTTTACTACACGAGAGAATTAGCTGTAAACCAGCAGGTAAGAAAATATCAATAATATACTTTGAATTTTTATACAGTTATTTGATCATTGTATTATGTATGAAGGTATTAAAAGGATCCTACAGCAAACAAACATGAGTTCAACAGTATTTATTGCGTGAACAGCCTCACGAGATAAGATCCCATGTTGATTTGGCATCTCCCCCTGTCTGGTTTGATAAGAAAGATAAGAACGGCTGTTACATTAGGAATAGACAAAGGTAACTGAAAGATATATATTAGTGTGTCGTAAGAGTGTTCCTGTAGTAAAGGTCACCACCACGATATGCCAAAGGAGACAAGCACATGGAGAAACTTCAGACTGAAATTGAATTGAAAACTTGTAAGCAGACCTTGTGTTTCAAGTGTGTATTGAACAACATTCACCTACAGCCCAGCTCTATCATATGAACACTGATGTTACAGCAACAGAATGAATTTAAGTGAAGAAATGTATTGCGTCATATTTTCCCTTTAAGTCTTGTGATGCTATCGAAAATGCATTTCGTGCTAACTTTAGTGGAAACTGCAGTCCCAAACGATTTCTTTTTGGCACGCATCATGGCCCCACACCTTGTCACAGATGTACTGGGGCCATCCTTTAAACAAGAACTTAAGATAAGGTAGGTGAATATTTTTCTCAATTTTGTATGATGAAACAAACAATAGGGCCTCCAAGAAAGAACTTCAAATTGCTGTGAGATGCTGGTCGAATAAAAGGAGTAGGATTGTCACTCAACACCTGCACACCTACTTCATAGGTAATACTGGGGCAGTGGATGATGTTGAAAAATTGGACACGGCTATTAGTGAAGTACAACTTTCTAAACGGAAGATGTTGCCCAAACGTTAATAAGAAACCTAACAAATCTCGTGGAGAGAAAACTTCACATTTTCTTACCTGTTGGTGTGCAGCTTATTCTCTCGTATGCTAAACACTGACAAATAAATACAATCGTGATATATTTCGGGAGTCGGTGCGCTCGCATTGTCAGACGATGGGAAAAATTAAAAGCCTAGGTTATGTGGTGATGAGTAAGGTTGAAAATGCTGAACTGCTCGTTGAAAATCCAAGACACAATATAAGAACAATGTTACCAAACTATGACGTCACTTCGGTGCTCGTATTTGTATAAAAGTGAAGTATAAATAAACAAAACAACAACAACAAACGCTCCTGAATGATTTGACTGAATGTGGCGAATAAATAAAATGTTATCTGTGACAATCGAGTGTTTTATTAAGTATTGGAATCCAGCTCTTCTCCATTGGTCCTGTATCTAGGTTTAATTTGGATTTACTCTTTAGAATATATGCACTTTCGTATATGTTTCTTTCAATAGCTGAATTTGTTTTGTGTAAAATGGATACATCACTAATTCTATGGTGTATTTTGTAGGTGTTGGGATAAGCCGGAAGTGGGGGGTGGGTGTTTGACATCTCGAACATTTTTGTTTACCCTATCCGAAACTCTACGTTAAGTTTGGCCTACATATTTTCTACCTGAAGGTACATGGGGTATGTGATGTTACATGTGAATGCCAAGAACAATATGTAGGCCAAACTAAACGCAGAGTTTCGGGTAGGGTAAACGAATACGTTCGAGATGTCAAACACCAACCCCCACTTCAGGCTTATCCCAATACCTACAAAACACACACCATAGCATTACTGATGTATGCATTTTACACAAAACAAATTCAGCTATTGAAAGAAACATATACGAAAGTGCATATGTGACCGACCTTATGACAAAATTTTTCGATTTTAGTGGTTTTGAAATCTTCAAAGCCTTCTGAATCGAATAAAATAAGTCTCAAGGCTCTATCTTGAATACTAACAAAGATATAAAGAAGTAAACAGAACATAGTTTTCAAACTTTCTTATATTAAAAAAAAAAGTTTTATTTAATAACAATTTTCGTGTTACATTCTTTATTGTTTTAGGTTCTTTATAAATGGATTTCGTTTCTCTCGATCTTGTATTAGCATTCTTATTTCCTTAAAAAGATATCTCTGTCGATGTAATTAAAGGCCTGCCGACCATATTTCGAAAGGACTTCTGGTCTTTTTTTTTCTTTTTTTTTTTTTTTTTACGATAGTTTCCTGGAACAGAGTTGGCTAATTCCTTATTTTGAATAAATGAAGTTTCGGAAGATAATAATAAACAATTAAATGGAATAGGTGAACTAGGAAATTTAAAAATAATTATTATTTTGTATTATTATGCACAAAAGTTACAAATTTTACACTACAATCGACTGGGTACATGGTAGCCAACATTATATCGTCCAAAGTTCTCTTTTCACTTAATACCCCAGTAGTACATATGTGTTTTAAACGGTTTTATCAACGTTTGAAGCACGTGTGTGCAACTGGGGTAAACTCGATTTGTAAACGAAAGTAGTGTTGACAAACTTTAAATGCGTTTTACTCAAAAAGTTGATTTTCGTCATAAGGTCGGTTTCTTAGGGCACGGTCACATATATTCGAAAGAGTAAACCAAAATTACATCTAGAAACATGACCAATGGGCAAGAGTGGATATTAAGTGGATTCCAATACTTAATAAAACACTCGATTGTCACAGATAACATTTTATTTATTCGCCCCATTCAGTCAAAACATTCAGGAGCGTTTGTTGTTGTTTTGTTTATTTATACTTCACTTTTATACAAATGCGAGCACGGAAGTGACGTCATAGTTTGCCAACATTGTTCTTATTTTGTGTCTTGGATTTTCAACGAGCAATTGAGCATTTTGAACCTTACTCATTCCCACATAACCTAGCCTTTTAATTTTACGCATCGTTTGACAATGCGAGCGCACCGACTCGCGAAATATATCAGGATTGTTTTTTTATTTCTCAGTGTTTAGCATACGAGAGAATAAGCTGCACACCAATAGGTAAGAAAACGTTAATAAGGAAGTTGAAAATATTATGAATGTAAGCATCAAAGAAAGCGGAAATAACCCAGTACTGAATGCATGTGCTCCATAATGCATTTCGAAACGGAAAAAAACAATTCGAAGTGAAAGTATTACATCGTACAGGTTCTTTGAAGTATGTCCCGTCACGATGGCTCACTCTGGCGAGAGAATTCTTGAACAGATAACTTAAAAGAGTAACAGAAAAGGGATTGTAAAAGGATTGTCAACTACCGAGGAGTGAAACACTGAGAAGAGAACTGTAGTTTTATATCAATTGCAAAACCTTTTCAAGATTCAGTGGCTTCTTTCAAAAGGATGAATGTTTGTCAGTTTTCTCTTTGTAGAACTTGAAAGGATAGGCAGAATTTTGATAAACAAAAATTTTGCAAGCCCCAAACTTTATATATATCTGGTGTAGTAAAAAGTAATCCATTATTTTTGCATGACATTGAAGGCTTGACTTACCATAGTTAGAATGATCCGATTTAGGTCACATATGCGCCGTTTTGTTCGATAACGTGTTGCCATTTGGAAGGTAATATCATGATGCCTCTCTCATAGAAGCCCTTGTCCCTATTGGCAAAAAATTGAGACAGTCGATTTTCACAAGCCTCTCTTGAAGCGAATTTTTCACCAGCAAACGTGTTCGCCATGGACAGGAACAGATGGTAATCACTCGGTGCCAGGTCCGGACTATAAGGTGGATGCATAAGAACCTCCCAACCAAGCTCCCGGAGCTTCTGGCGAGTCACTATCGATGTGTGTGGCCTGGCGTTGTCCTGGTGGAACACAATGCCTCTCCTATTGGCCAAAGCTGGGCGATTGCTGCCTTCAGACGGTCCAATTGTTGACAGTATAGTTCCGAGTTAAGGGTTTGGCCGTAGGGGAGCAGCTCATAGTAGATAATTCCCTGCCAATCCCACCAAACACACAGCAAAACCTTCCTGGCCGTCAATCCTGGCTTGGGCACCGTTTGCGCCGGCGCACCGCGCTTCGACCACGACCGTTTTCGCGTGACGTTGTCGTAAGTGATCCACTTTTCATCACCAGTCACCAACCGCTTCAGAAATGGGTCGCTTTTGTTGCGATTCAGCAGCGATTCGCAGATGGAAATTCGGTCCATGAGGTTTTTTTGCGTTAACTCGTGTGGCACCCATACATCAAGCTTCTTTTTGTATCCAGCCTTATGCAAATGGTTCCACACGGTTTTTTGTGCAATGTTTAGCTCTTGGGCAATCGAAACAGTGCTTACATGACGGTCGGACGCGACAATGTCCATGATTTTATCGACATTTTCGACACGTGGCCTTCCAGTGCGTGGTACATCTTTGACGTCAAAATTACCGGCACGGAATCGACGAAACCAAAATTGCGCGTGATTGGCTGTTACAGTATCAGGACCATAAACACTATTCACATTTGCAGGCGCCTGGCTTGCGTTTTCGCCTTTATCGAAGAAAAACTGTAAAATATAGCATATTTTCTCTTTGCTAGTGTCCATTTTGACGCGCGCTCACACAACACTGAGTCAACTCATCACAACTATCTGAACAGTGTTTGTAGTACGCAATCTCATCGTTTGAACGCCATCTCGTTGAACCCGATCGGACTTACACAACGCGAGATACAGATCACTGAAGCCATCTGTTGGCAAAATAATGGATTACTTTTTACTACACCAGATATATAAAGAAGAAGGATCAAGTTCAGAGGAAATGGCAGGGGTCGAAGAGAGACTGGATGGAAGAGGAGAAAGAAAAAACTGATCTAACACAAAGAAGCTAGCGAAAGACTTAAAGAAAGCACCCGACAAGAAAAAAAAACGCTAAGAAATTAGCGATGACTGTGTTTCATGCATCAGCAAAGGCAAGAATGGTAGCAGAAGACATTCAATTAAATCAAAACTTGCTGAAAATACCAGAAAGAGTTCCAGGAGACATACTTAAAATTATTTCATAATTGTTTTTATGGTTCTTCCAAAGTTCGTTACCTTTGAAGAAATTACTGTAAACTGTACTTAATTATCTTCACATCTTGTATTGTGTTCTTTCAATAATATTTTTACACTTTCAATGTATGTTCAACATGTTATACATCGTTAAAAATACATTTTTTCGAACGTAGATGGTCCATAATTCTTACCCGTATAGTCAGTGGCAGCCCTGTAATCATGACGAAAGAAAAAAAACATAATTTTTATCCGCTTCATCAGTATGCATGCTTGTAA
This sequence comes from Lepisma saccharinum, assembly GCA_022664845.1. Classification (NCBI taxonomy): domain Eukaryota; kingdom Metazoa; phylum Arthropoda; class Insecta; order Zygentoma; family Lepismatidae; genus Lepisma; species Lepisma saccharinum. Next base: position 7,676 of record JAGDQP010003943.1, on the reverse strand, counting down.
GTACAGCTACGCCCCACGCACTACAGGTAAGCGCTCTACTACTGAGCCACATGGCCCAAGTTGATGTTTTGATAAACGAGTGGTTTTACGTTCTGTTTTTAAATTTTCTGAGCTAATATTTGAAAGCTCAATTGAGAGAAACCTATTTGTTCCAAAATTCTAAGAGAAACACTACCATGGAGAATATCAACGGTAAGAAATAGCAAAGTATTGTGGCTAACCATATTGTTGAATACAGTTTTCACTGTCGTGTCAGGTATTGGAGGAGAGCGGGAGGAGGTAAATCAGCTGTGATTATAGGAGTATTCACAGGCAATACAAAATTCTGTCAGATTGCATATTTTGTGTAGTACTTGTAAGAATGATCCTATTACACAGAAGGCTGAAATTTTAAACTTGTTATCTAGTAGACGTTCGTTGTGTATCCTCCAGTAAATAAAATAAACGAACACCGGTGTCGTTGTGACGTGTTACACTAGTTACGTAAGCTGTGTACATATGTTATAAAGACCGGTAACACTAATAAAAAAAAAAAAAAAAAATGGATGAGCTATGAAGATAATCACTGTCGTGAATACGAAATATTGTAAATAATACATTGGAGGTTTTTTTCCACAACATTCACCTTACAAACACACTATGTGGGATCCATGTGTGACCTGACTAATGTCCACACGATAACTCTAACTCTAGCCACACACGGCTCAGCATGTCCTCTTTGACTTTGGTTCAGTTCTCTCCCCTCAGTTCCAGAACATCACTCGGAAGGTGAGCCACCAAGGCCTTTTCATATCCCCATAAGAAATCAGTTGGACATCTGTTGCACTCTTTTTAATCAATATCTAGCAGCAAAAACCGTATTGAATTTACCGCCATCTAGCGGCGAGAAATGGAACTACACGAAAACACCTGAAGTTCAAAAGAACTTACGGTTTTATTCTTTCAACCACTGTAATGAATCAATTAGTAATGTTAATAATAGTTTCATTATAATAAATTTTTGAAAGTGTTACCGGACTTCATGTGCATATTATACTCCTGTATCATTTACATGATACTTGTGTTTTCGTATAGAAACTTCCTAATGCGTAAATTGTATACATGAAACAAGATAGAATTTACACATTAGAAATCTCCATAGAACATCATATGTAGACAGCTAACGTTGCATACAGTATTCCGCGTATTTAAGCATGAACATTTCATATCTAGTCATGTTTTCATATATTATTATTCTACCTGTTTTTTAGGTTTTGCAACATTGAAAAGACAACTTTGAATCAGACTCTTATGTAGGGGGGTTGGGTGTGTTGTAATATATTTCTTTCCTTCATTTTTTATCTTTACTTTATTTTTAATGTACTATGATTCTTAGTTGTTTTTTTTTTCTACATTTTCATTCAGTTAGATCATTCGTTCCCAACCGTTTGTCTGTTGCGAACCCCTTTGGTATCTCAGGCAAACCCTTGCGTACCCCTTGTAGTAGCGTACTCACATTGTTTAAGGATAATCTAAAGCAACGATCTCCAACAAAAGATGGCAGCACTACCTCCGTATATGTCTAATGTATTTTTACTGTGACACGGAATTTCACTGCTGCTGCTACAAATTCAAGCCTAGAGAGTTCAAGCTTTCAGGGAAGAAAGTTCATAACTAATTCAAGAGCATGATCGATGCCGATTTTTAATTTTCTTTATGAACTTTCTTCCCTGAAAGTTTGAACACTCTAGGCTTGAATTTATAGGAGCAACAATTAAATGTCGTGCAACGATAAGAATACATTAGACATATACTAATAGTGCTGCCACCTTTTGTTGGAGATCGTTGCTTTCTCCACGCCATTCACCAAAATACCAAAGGAAACAGACTCTTTTCTAATTCGAAATGGCCATTCCAGAGCGTTATTTTTCGCGTAATGTCTCCCATTAGCGGTGATTCAAACCTTACATTTATTGTTCATAACACTAACATTTTGCAGTTTTTTTACTTTGTTTTCCCGCCATTAGTGATCATTTTTCGCGTACAGGAGTACGCGTACAACCGGTTGAGAACCGATGGTCTAGACTTTAGATGATATAAGTGCTTATATGGTAGATCATTGGCTTAACATTAGGGAAGTCGAGGGGTTCAAATCCAGCGACCGACCCTCCTGACAGGTTTTTCCAATCACACCAGGCAGATGCCGGGGTGATACCTTCAGCTTAGGCCCTGGCCGACATCTTCCAGCATCCTTTCTCCTCCGCTATCCCGGCCTGAACCTTAGATGCCTAAAGGCCATAAATAAAATTCAAATGTTAGTGGTTATAACTTACGAAACATAAGGTTGGAGACTACGCCATGAACGTCACGTAGGTAACAAATTAAGTCTACTTCAGTTGAAATTGGCTTTGTGTGATGTAAAGAACATAGCAACTAATACTAAAACGAATAATCATATTCACTTAACGTAACTCTGTCGATATACACACCAGTAAGCACAATCCCACCTGTTCGTTTGCTTTTTAGAGAGTAAATCATAGAACGAGACTTGATCAAAATTGATTATTTTTTTCTCCTCAGTTGAACACGGTGACCCCCAAGTTCCATCCTCATCAACCGTTGAAGATTGGTAGAATTCCTCGCCATGACGAGGTGGCCATGTCGATGGACGGAAGTCCTTTGATGATCACTCAGTATACGCAGCAGACAAAGATTAATGCTCTTGTTCCTTTGAGCGGTGGAAAGGTAAGCGTCAAGTCGTCGTTAACTTTGATAGTCTTAATGGTAAGATTAATAAAACTGTACACATTCGTTTTTTTCTGCCATCATAATCAGGGTTAATTGGTTGGTTCAGATATTTTCTTTAAAAGAAACTGCGAATGGTTCTGAAGGTAAATAACATGATAGTATGAAACCGTAAAGCGCGATGATAAGTAATAGCTGCTATACAAAGTAAACAAAGTTACATGAAAATATAAACAGCTAGTACTTATGATCTAGGGAGAAAATATGAATTGGAACTGGAGATCCGGCATAGGTTCAAATTTTACTTACACCTTTTATCATGAAATATTCCAAGGGTTTTGGATGCTATCTACAAACAGTTCCAACTTCAGACAAGCTTGCGTCTTAATTGAATCGGTAGTTGGAAGAAGGACATAAACGCCAAAATGTCGGAACTAGTGCCACATGTCTCTCAATGAATAGATTCACATTGTGAGTGGCACAATTTCTTTCTTCGAACTGGCGTTGTATATCTATTCAATTCGCAACGTTTCATGCAAAAACAGGACTTTTTCATTTTTGGCGTTTATTTCCTCCTTCCAAGTACCGATTCAATTGGTAGGATGGCTTTCTAGAGTGCGTCCCAAACTTTTGTGTAGGGGGAGGGGGGGTCAAAGTAAGTGCAAGGAACACTATATAGTATACAAAGCATGTCGTGAAGAATTCCAACTGATATTCGATTAACGTAAGACGAGAAACTTTTAATTCTCTGTTACCAAACCAAGTGGGCAGGTGTTTTCATTGTCGTGGCATGGTTGATGCACTAAAAGCCAAAGTGATAGGAAGCTTATTAGAATGCATATCTTGGTGTAAAGCTTAAGGTCAGTACACTAAAGGAAACGTTATTCAGTTGTTCCTTTTATGATAATATGTAGAAAATGTTGTGAAGTTTTTATTGTAGTCGTGAATATACGCGAATGATCTACCTCAATATGATATTTATGAGTTTGCTAATATTACGTGTATACAGAATTGATGTGCGATATATAGTTCTAAGCAAGCATTCTAAATGAAGTCATTGTTTATATGCTATGGTAACCATATGCGATATGGTTATAGTGGGAGCAGATTTAAATGGAATGTGCAGCCAATGCCCCATCTCTCGATTCTGGTATTCTTAATCTGAATGTCAAGTATACTCCAGGCTACGCACGACGAATTCATTCTGCCTGTTCGGGCTGAGCCACAGAGGCTGATTAACTAGAACATCTATCTCCTGCTATTCCGGGTATGCATCCGGAGGCTAGCCAAACTTGGTATTACATCTCTTCAATATTTACTTGGAATTTAATAGCTTTTGCGTATATACTAATCTGCCCATCGTTGTTAATGTGTTTACACTAAAACGTAGTCATTTAAATATCATTTCCGGCATTTCAAGTATTTACTTTGATTTGAATACCTTTCGCTGCTAAAGTTGCCGGAAGTTAAACGATCAGTTTACGCTCGTTCACAGCATTGACATTTTGTACAATTTCGTTAAGAAATCTTTACCACCTACTTGCATTCAACGACCCATTAGAATAATTATTTCGGAAGTTTTCTAATACGTATTTCCTTTTGATTGTAGGTGCTATCTGTACTGGATGAACCAATAGGAATAACTGATATTCCGGATTTGGATGAGAAGACTCGTCTAGGATTATATCGACTGAAGGAAAACCTTCAACGGATATTGTCGGCGACTGAAAAACAGTAATAATGAGTGTGTGTTTCATTTCTTGTATAAAGTTTTTAATGTCTGTATTAATCGTACTTTATAACCTGTTTTCTTTTTAATAAAGAGTATCATAATTTAATCTTCTGGGTTTGTAGTTAGCTCTAAGGAAATAACTTGTAGTAATAAACTGTGCAATCAACTGAAAGCTTTCCTCAGATTCACTTACTCAGTGCAGGGATTGGGTACCTCGAATGGAAAGGTCCTACCTTTCCGATGCTGGAAAGAGTGCCTAGGGAGGGACATTATCCCTCAGATATACAATAAATATACCCCACAATATCGCGGGGTTCTAATCAACGTCGTAACATACAACAGTTGCTTGTTTTTCGTTGAACATTAACAAAAAAAAAAAAATGCGATAGGGCATCCCAGGAAACCCCTAGAACAGAGGTTTTTATAGGCGGATCCTAAATGGGGGTTTAGAAAAACGACGTCGCAGTTATAACAGAAAAAACGCCTCCTCTCAGGCCTGCCACAGAAGTGTCACGTAAGCCACGAAGGAAGATAGCCTTTTTTTTTTTCAGTTAGGCCGGGATGGAGTATGAGAGAAGTAGTGTATCGCTGTCGCAATTTTAAACGGAAGTTGCGTCAAGAACGCGTCACTACTGGCTTGTTACGTAACACGTGAACTGTAAATACAACGGCCAAACCGCCGTTTGCAAGTTCCCATCGTGGTACAGTAGTAAGGCGTTGGCTTGCTGAATAAGAAACCTGGGTTCGAATCCCGGTGGGGACAAGATTTTTTTTTCTTTGAAAATACATTTTCATATGTTCATATTTATTATTAATAATTGCTTTTTTGCATTTTTTTTTCGTAGATTATTTTAAATTAGTTACCATGGGAAAGTGGAGGTTAGGTATCTTTACATTCTTTGTTCTTATATACGTCACAGTTCTTCCGTTAAAATTCGATATGCTCGTTGAGAGAAGCTGTAGAAAGGGAGTCGGGCAGAGTCTAGCTTGAAGGCACCCTAGTAGAGCCTGCGCAGAAGTCAACAAGAAAATGAATTCGATGGCTGAAAATGCGTAGTACACCATCACATCATTCGATAAAACAGCGAAGGAACCGATTTCACGAAATCGTAGTAGCCTCTTGTGAGAAAGAAAACACACAATTATTCTTGTGGTTCGCAACCTTTTTCACGTTTTATTCAAGTGCTCTTCCGAATAGAATAGAAATTGATTCGTCTGTAGTACATATAGGTCATGGGTGATACATAAGACTCGACCGTACATGAAACAGGAAATAATTAATTTTAAAAACTGTGTACTATTAACATCACTATAAATAATTACATAATGAGTTATCACTCAAATAATCATTGACCCTTACTTACCAACAACCTGAATAGCTAAGATTTACATTTATTAATATTTTCAACGCACGTACGGTGATTCGGTAGTTTATTGTACAATCTGGTACAGGAAGAATCAACACTAGCATGAATAGTTGCGAAATTTTGTCTTTCTGGTAAAACGTTTTATTTTGCCTTGTATGGTAATTGTGTATATTTGTCGTATAAGTAAATAAGTGACTATTTTTCTTTGTAAATTTTACATGGAACTGTTATACTTTTAGGTAGATTTCGAAGAAAAAACTTCCTATTGAGATCGGTACGATTTCTATGTATATATAAATCACAGCCATATTCAATCCACTAGTGGATGAGGCCTCTCCCCGAAGGGAGGAGTTGGTCTACTGCTCCCACGCTGACCAAACGGGTTGGGAGAGGAGAGCCAAAGCTCTGATTGTGATCGCCACTGTCTTTTATTCACAGCAGCTCCACAATTGTCTTCAAGATGCTGGGTCAACACCGAAATTTTTGAGCCCCCACCGGAAATCGACCCTGGGACCGCTCGCACTAAAGTCGAGCGCGCTACCGACTAGGCTACGCAGTAGCTCATCTATGTACATATTTACATATATATATAAAGATATTTGAACCAAATTTTAATATGTTGTTTCTAGGCTTAATAACTCGGCTAAGTTCGTTAATGAGCAAAATCGGCCCAAGGAGGTTGAAATTTTGAAATCAGCCCCTATGGAGTTTAGAGGGAAACTTTGCATAAATTATAGTACTCCCTATGAAGTTTAGGGCGACAGCAACGAATCAGGGGTTGTGGGGGATGGGAGTGGAAATTTGAAATTTTTAAAACCACGTCTTGTGGGTATCGTTGAAAAGCTATTGATGATTAATCTATAAATGGATAACTAGTTTCTCGATAGCGCTCATATAAGGCGAGATTTGAATTTTAAAAAAAAAAACAAAACTTCGAGATCTACCTCAGCCTGTAGGCCTGCCGAAAGGGATTTTTTTTTTTTATTTATAGATTTAAACACACATTTACATGAGGTGAGCCTTTTTCTGATTTCGAAATTGCAATCAAAACTAAAGGACTGCTTAAGTTACTTTTCTTGACTTTCGACATTTGCTTATGTCAAATATTTCTCATTTCTGAATATATTAAATTCAAGTCTCCACAGTTCGTGTTACTGCCTTTTCAGAGCAAGATAGTATTGAGGCCAAAATTAAAAGTTTGGGCTCGCCGAATCGACAATAAGGAATACGATTCTCGCTCTGAACGGCTTTCTGTCGACAAGTGGAACAAAATTCCGAATGAACATTGTCAAAGCATGAAGGAGCTTTTGCTTTGGGTTCTCAGTTGAGAGCTTAGTTTCCGGTTCCCAACGAGAAAAACAATTGAATGACGAATCCACTTCTAAATACGGAAAATCAGCTGTCACGAAAAGAACAAGAAGTTATTGAGAAGTTCGATTCCGCCTTGAAGATGATATTTACCAGTTTCTGTTTGCTAGACTTGGTTACATAATCAGTCTTTGTATTCTGATGTTTCGAGAAAGGCAATTTCGAATCTGATGTCTTTCGCGACTATACTTACTTGTGCGAGTCAACATTTTCTGCGCTTGTTTATATAAAAATTAAGTACAGAAACAGACTTGATATGCGAGCGTAGAACCAGATCTGCGCCTAAAAATCTCTACTTTGTAGCCAGACATGTAAAGGTTCACAGCCGCAATACAACACTAAGCATAACCCTGGAAAACTAAATAAACAAAATCGTTCATTCATATTATTATTAGTATTAACTCACGACTTGCAGTATTGTTAGGAAACTGTTTTCAGTTATACTTCCATGTATTGAAGTTTTACACCTTGTAACGAAAACACCA